>OZ012681.1:63999774-64151798 GCA_963942445.1 Argyra leucocephala | reverse complement strand
AGTCCAAATAATTGTTGTCTGTTAATCGTCAGTGAGCATTTTGATGAGGTAACCACAATACTGATTTGGTGATTATGATAAATTAAAAACTAAAAAACAGGCACCTAATGCCTAATTCAAGAAGAAAAAGTACCAAATTATTGTCTTTTTTATACTGTCAATGTAGGCTGTTTATCACCTTCTTTTCCACCCTCATACCGTTATTAATTTAAGATGGAAAGAAATCTCACTAGACCCTAATACTGTTCTTATTTTGGGCTGTTAATCATCGTGGAGCATTTTCATGATGCCTAATTCAAGAAGAAGAATTACCAAATTATTGTCTTTTTTATACTGTCAATGTAGGTTTTTTATCAGCTACTTTTCCACCCTCATACCCTTATTAATTTAAGATGGATAGAAGTCTCACTAGATCGTAATACGATTCTTCTTTTGGGCTGTTAATCATCAGTGGGCATATTGGTAATGCTTAATTCAAGAAGAAAAAGTGCCAAACCATTGTTATCTGTTAATCGTCAGTGAGCATTGTGATGAGGTAATCACAATACTGATTTGGAGAATAAGATAAATTAAAAACTAAATAACAGGCGCCTAATGCCTAATTCAAGAAGAAAAAGTGCCAAATTATTGTTTATTTTATTCTGTCAATGTAGGTTGTTTATCAGCTGCTTTTCCACCCTCATACCCTTATTACTTTAAGATGGAAAGCAATCTCACTAGTTCCTAATACTGTTCTTTTTTTGGGCTGTTAATCATCAGTGAGCATATTGATGATGCCTAATTCAAGAAGAAAAAGTTTCAAATTATTGTCTTTTTGATACTGTCAATGTAGGTTGTTTTACAGCTACTTTTCCACCCTCATACCCTTATTAATTTAAGATGGAAAGAAATCTCACTAGATCCTAATACTGTTCTTCTTTTGGGCTGTTAATCATCAGTGGGCATATTGATAATGCCTAATTCAAGAAGAATTAGTACCAAATTATTGTCTTTTTTATACTGTCAATGTAGGTTGTTAATCAGCTACTTTTCCACCCTCATACCCTTATTAATTTAAGATGGATAGAAGTCTCACTAGATCCTAATACTGTTCTTTTTTTGGGCTGTTAATCATCAGTGAGCATATTGATGATGCCTAATTCAAGAAGAAAAAGTTCAAATTATTGTCTTTTTTTTACTGTCAATGTGGATTGCTTATCAGCTACTTTTCCACCCTCATACCTTTATTATTTAAGATGGAAAGAAATCTCACTAGACCCTAATACTGTTCTTATTTTGGGCTGTTAATCATCGTGGAGCATTATCATGATGCCTAATTCAAGAAGAAGAATTACCAAATTATTGTCTTTTTTATACTGTCAATGTAGGTTTTTTATCAGCTACTTTTCCACCCTCATACCCTTATTAATTTAAGATGGAAATAAATCTCACTAGATCCTAATACTGTTCTTCTTTTGGGCTGTTAATCATCAGTGGGCATATTGATAATGCCCTAATTCAAGAAGAATTAGTACCAAATTATTGTCTTTTTTATACTGTCAATGTAGGTTGTTAATCAGCTACTTTTCCACCCTCATACCCTTATTAATTTAAGATGGATAGAAGTCTCACTAGATCCTAATACGGTTCTTCTTTTGGGCTGTTAATCATCAGTCAGCATATTGATAATGCCTAATTCAAGAAGAAAAAGTACCAAATTATTGTCTTTTTTATACTGTCAATGTAGGTTTGTTATCATCTACTTTTCCACCCTCATACCCTTATTAATTTAAGATGGAAAGAAATCTCACTAGATACTAATACTGTTCTGCTTTTGGGCTCTTAATCATCAGTGAACATATTGATGATGTCTAATTCAAGAACAAAAGGTACCAAATTATTGTTTATTTTATACTGTCAATGTAGGTTGTTTATCAGCTACTTTTCCGCCCTCATACCCTTATTAATTTAAGATGGAAAGAAATCTCACAAGATCCTAATACTGTTCTTCTTTTGGGCTGTAAATCATCAGTGAGTATTTTGATGATGCCTAATTCAAGAAGAAAAAGTCCAAATAATTGTTGTCTGTTAATCGTCAGTGAGCATTTTGATGAGGTAACCACAATACTGAATTGCTGATTAAGATAAATTAAAAACTAAAAAACAGGCACCTAATGCCTAATTCAAGAAAAAAAAGTACCAAATTATTGTCTTTTTTATACTGTCAATGTAGGCTGCTTATCACCTTCTTTTCCACCCTCATACCGTTATTAATTTAAGATGGAAAGAAATCTCACTAGATCCTAATACTGTTCTTTTTTGGGCTGTTAGTCATCAGTGAGCATATTGATGATGCCTAATTCAAGAAGAAAAAGTTCCAAATTATTGTCTTTTTTATACTGTCAATGTAGGTTGTTTATCAGCTACTTTTCCACCCTCATACCCTTATTAATTTAAGATGGAAAGAAATGTCACTATATCCTAGTACTGTTCTTCTTTTGGGCTGTTAATCATCAGTGAGCATATTGATGATGCCTAATTCAAGAACAAAAAGTACCAAATTATTGTCTATTTTATACTGTCAATGTAGGTTGTTTATCAGCTATTTTCCACCCTCATATCCTTATTATCAGAGATGATTTTGATGAGGTAATCACAATACTGATTTGGAGAATAAGATAAATTAAAAACTAAATAACAGGCACCTAATGCCTAATTCAAGAAGAAAAAGTACCAAATTATTGTCTTTTTTATACTGTCAATGTAGGTTGTTTATCAGCTACTTTTCCGCCCTCATACCCTGATTAATTTAAGATGGAAAGAAATCTCAATAGATCCTAATACTGTTCTTCTTTTGGGCTGTTGATCATCAGTGAGCATTTTGATGATGCCTAATTCAAGAACAAAAAGTACCAAATTATTGTCTTTTTTATACTGTCAATAAAGGTTGTTTATCACCTTCTTTTCCACCCTCATACCCTTATTAATTTAAGATGGATAGAAGTCTCACTAGATCCTAATACTGTTCTTTTTTTGGGCTGTTAATCATCAGTGAGCATATTGATGATGCCTAATTCAAGAAGAAAAAGTTCCAAATTATTGTCTTTTTTTTACTGTCAATGTGGGTTGCTTATCAGCTACTTTTCCACCATCATACCTTTATTAACTTAAGATGGAAAGAAATCTCACTAGACCCTAATACTGTTCTTATTTTGGGCTGTTAATCATCGTGGAGCATTTTCATGATGCCTAATTCAAGATGAAGAATTACCAAATTATTGTCTTTTTTATACTGTCAATGTAGGTTTTTTATCAGCTACTTTTCCACCCTCATACCCTTATTAATTTAAGATGGATAGAAGTCTCACTAGATCCTAATACGATTCTTCTTTTGGGCTGTTAAACATCAGTGGGCATATTGGTAATGCCTAATTCAAGAAGAAAAAGTGCTAAACTATTGTTATCTGTTAATCGTCAGTGAGCATTTTGATGAGGTAATCACAATACCGCTTTGGAGAATAAGATAAATTAAAAACTAAATAACAGGCGCCTAATGCCTAATTCAAGAAGAAAAAGTGCCAAATTATTGTTTATTTTATTCTGTCAATGTAGGTTGTTTATCAGCTGCTTTTCCACCCTCATACCCTTATTACTTTAAGATGGAAAGCAATCTCACTAGATCCTAATACTGTTCTTTTTTTGGGCTGTTAATCATCAGTGAGCATATTGATGATGCCTAATTCAAGAAGAAAAATTTTCAAATTATTGTCTTTTTTATACTGTCAATGTAGGTTGTTTTACAGCTACTTCTCCACCCTCATACACTTATTAATTTAAGATGGAAATAAATCTCACTAGATCCTAATACTGTTCTTCTTTTGGGCTGTTAATCATCAGTGGGCATATTGATAATGCCTAATTCAAGAAGAATTAGTACCAAATTATTATCTTTTTTATACTGTCAATGTAGGTTGTTAATCAGCTACTTTTCCACCCTCATACCCTTATTAATTTAAGATGGATAGAAGTCTCACTAGATCCTAATACGGTTCTAATTTTGGGCTGTTAATCATCAGTCAGCATATTGATAATGCCTAATTCAAGAAGAAAAAGTACCAAATTATTGTCTTTTTTATACTGTCAATGTAGGTTTGTTATCACCTACTTTTCCACACTCATACCCTTATTAATTTAAGATGGAAAGAAATCTCACTAGATACTAATACTGTTCTGCTTTTGGGCTCTTAATCATCAGTGAGCATTTTGATGATGCCTAATTCAAGAACAAAAAGTACCAAATTATTGTCTTTTTTATACTGTCAATAAAGGTTGTTTATCACCTTCTTTTCCACCCTCATACCCTTATTAATTTAAGATGGATAGAAGTCTCACTAGATCCTAATACTTTTCTTTTTTTGGGCTGTTAATCATCAGTGAACATATTGATGATGCCTAATTCAAGAAGAAAAAGTACCAAATTATTGTCTTTTTTATACTGTCAATGTAGGTTGTTTATCAGCTACTTTTCCGCCCTCATACCCTTATTAATTTAAGATGGAAAGAAATCTCACAAGATCCTAATACTGTTCTTCTTTTGGGCTGTAAATCATCAGTGAGCATTTTGATGATGCCTAATTCAAGAAGAAAAAGTCCAAATAATTGTTGTCTGTTAATCGTCAGTGAGCATTTTGATGAGGTAACCACAATACTGAATTGGTGATTAAGATAAATTAAAAACTAAAAAACAGGCACCTAATGCCTAATTCAAGAAGAAAAAGTACCAAATTATTGTCTTTTTTATACTGTCAATGTAGGCTGTTTATCACCTTCTTTTCCACCCTCATACCGTTATTAATTTAAGATGGAAAGAAATCTCACTAGATCCTAATACTGTTCTTTTTTTGGGCTGTTAATCATCAGTGAGCATATTGATGATGCCTAATTCAAGAAGAAAAAGTTCCAAATTATTGTCTTTTTTATACTGTCAATGTAGGTTGTTTATCAGCTACTTTTCCACCCTCATACCCTTATTAATTTAAGATGGAAAGAAATGTCACTATATCCTAGTACTGTTCTTCTTTTGGGCTGTTAATCATCAGTGAGCATATTGATGATGCCTAATTCAAGAACAAAAAGTACCAAATTATTGTCTATTTTATACTGTCAATGTAGGTTGTTTATCAGCTATTTTCCACCCTCATATCCTTATTATCAGAGATGATTTTGATGAGGTAATCACAATACTGATTTGGAGAATAAGATAAATTAAAAACTAAATAACAGGCACCTAATGCCTAATTCAAGAAGAAAAAGTACCAAATTATTGTCTTTTTTATACTGTCAATGTAGGTTGTTTATCAGCTACTTTTCCGCCCTCATACCCTGATTAATTTAAGATGGAAAGAAATCTCAATAGATCCTAATACTGTTCTTCTTTTGGGCTGTTGATCATCAGTGAGCATTTTGATGATGCCTAATTCAAGAACAAAAAGTACCAAATTATTGTCTTTTTTATACTGTCAATAAAGGCTGTTTATCACCTTCTTTTCCACCCTCACACCGTTATTAAATTAAGATGGAAAGAAATCTCACTAGATCCTAATACTGTTCTTTTTTTGGGCTGTTAATCATCAGTGAGCATATTGATGATGCCTAATTCAAGAAGAAAAAGTTCCAAATTATTGTCTTTTTTATACTGTCATTGTAGGTTGTTTATCAGCTACTTTTCCACCCTCATACCCTTATTAATTTAAGATGGAAAGAAATCTCACTAGATCCTAATACTGTACTTTTTTTGGGCTGTTAATCATCAGTGAGCATATTGATGATGCCTAATTCAAGAAGAAAAAGTTCCAAATTATTGTCTTTTTTATACTGTCAATGTAGGTTGTTTATCAGCTACTTTTCCACCCTCATACCCTTATTAATTTAAGATGGAAAGAAATCTCACTAGACCCTAATACTGTTCTTCTTTTGGGCTGTTAAACATCGGTGAGCATATTGATGATGCCTAATTTAAGATGAAGAAGTACAAAATTATTGGCTTTTTTATACTGTCAATGTAGGTTGTATATCAGCTACTTTTCCACCCTCATACCCTTATTAATTTAAGATGGAAAGAAATCTCTCTAGATCCTAATACTGTTCTTCTTTTGGGCTGTTAATCTTCAGTGAGCATATTGATGATGCCTAATTCAAGATGAAGAAGTACAAAATTATTGGCGTTTTTATACTGTAATGTAGGTTGTATATCAGCTACTTTTTCACCCTCATACCCTTATTAATTTAAGATTGAAAGAACTCTCACTAGATCCTAATACTGTTCTTCTTTTGGTCTGTTAATCTTCATTGAGCATATTGATGATGCCTAATTCAAGATGAAGAAGTACAAAATTATTGGCTTTTTTATACTGTCAATGTAGGTTGTATATCAGCTACTTTTCCACCCTCATACCCTTATTAATTTAAGATGGAAAGAAATCTCACTAGATCCTAATACTGTTCGTCTTTTGGGCTGTTAATCTTCAGTGAGCATATTGATGATGCCTACTTTTCCACCCTCATACCCTTATTAATTTAAGATGGAAAGAAATCTCACTAGATCCTAATACTGTTCGTCTTTTGGGCTGTTAATCTTCAGTGAGCATATTGATGATGCCTAATTCAAGAAGATGAAGTAGCAAATTATTGTTATCTGTTAATCGTCAGTAAGCATTTTGATGAGGTAATCACAATACTGATTTGGAGAATAAGATAAATTAAAAACTAAATAACAGGCACCTAATACCTAATTCAAGAAGAAAAAGTACCAAATTATTGTTTATTTTATTCTGTCAATGTAGATTGTTTATCATCTATTTTTCCACCCTCATACCCTTATTAATTTAAGATGGAAAGAAATCTCACTAGATCCTAATACTGTTCTTCTTTTAGGCTGTTAATCATCAGTGAGCATATTGATGATGCATAATTCAAGAACAAAAAGTACCAAATTATTGTTTATTTTATTCTGTCAATGTAGGGTGTTTATCAGCTACTTTTCCACCCTCATACCCTTATTAATTTAAGATGGAATTAAATCTCACTAGATCCTAATACTGTTGTTCTTTTGGGCTGTTGATCATCAGTGAGCTTTATGATGATGCCTAATTCAAGAAGAAAAAGTACCAAATTATTGTATTTTTTATACTGTAAATGTAGGTTGTTTATCAGCTATTTTTCCACCCTCATACCCTTATTAATTTAAGATGGAAAAAAATCTCACTAGATCCTAATACTGTTCTTCTTTTGGGCTGTTAATCAACTGTGAGCATTTTGATGATGCCTAATTCAAAAAGAAGAAGTACCAAATTATTGTGTTTTTTATACTGTCAATGTAGGTTGTTTATCAGCTACTTTTGCACCCTCATACCCTTATTAATTTAAGATGGAAAGAAATCTCACTAGATCCTAATACTGTTCTTCTTTTGGGCTGTTAATCTTCAGTGAGCATATTGATGATGCCTAATTCAAGAAGAAGAAGTACCAAATTATTGCCTTTTTTATACTGTCAAGGTAGGTTGTATATCAGCTACTTTTCCACCCTCATACCGTTATTAATTTAGATGGAAAGCAATCTCACTAGATCCTAATACTGTTCTTTTTTGGGCTGTTAATCATCAGTGAGCATATTGATGATGCCTAATTAGAGAAGAAAAAGTTCCAAATTATTGTGTTTTTTATACTGTCAATGTAGGTTGTTTATCAGCTACTTTTCCACCCTCATACCCTTATTAATTTAAGACTGAAAGAAATCTCACTAGACCCTAATACTGTTCTTCTTTTGGGCTGTTAATCATCGGTGAGCATTTTGATGATGCCTAATTCAAGAAGAAGAAGTACCAAATTATTGTCTTTTTTATAATGCCAATGTAGGTTGTTTATCATCTACTTTTCCACCCTCATACCCTTATTAATTTAAGATGGAAAGAAATCTCACTAGATCCTAATACTGCTCTTCTTTTGGGCTGTTAATCATCAGTGAACATATTGATGATGCCTAATTCAAGAACAAAAAGTACCAAATTATTGTCTATTTTATACTGTCAATGTAGGTTGTTTATCAGATACCTTTCCACCCTCATACCCTTATTAATTTAAGATGGAAAGAATCTCACTAGATCGTAATATTGTTCTTCTTTTGGGCTGTTAATCATCAGTGAACATTTTGATGATGCCTAATTCAAGAAGAAAAAGTACCAAATTATTGTTGTCTGTTAATCGTCAGTGAGCATTTTGATGAGGTAACCACAATGCTGATTTGGAGATTAAGATAAATTAAAAACTTAAAAACAGGCACCTAATGCCTAATTCAAGAAGAAAAAGTACCAAATTATTGTTATCTGTTAATCGTCAGTGAGTATTTTGATGAGGTAATCACAATACTGATTTGGAGAATAAGATAAGTTAAAAACTAAATAACAGGCGCCTAATGCCTAATTCAAGAAGAAGAAGTACCAAATTTTTGTCTTTTTTATACTGTCAATGTAGGTTGTTTATCACCTACTTTTCCACCCTCATACCGTTATTAATTTAAGATGGAAAGCAATCTCACTAGATCCTAATACTGTACTTTTTTTGGGCTGTTAATCATCAGTGAGCATATTGATGATGCCTAATTCAAGAACAAAAAGTACCAAATTATTATCTATTTTATACTGTCAATGTAGGTTGTTTAGCAGCTACTTTTCCACCCTCATACCCTTATTAATTTAAGATGGAAAGAAATCTCACTAGATCCTAATACGGTTCTTCTTTTGGGCTGTTAATCATCAGTGAGCATATTGATAATGCCTAATTCAAGAAGAAAAAGTACCAAATTATTGTCTTTTTTATACTGTCAATGTAGGTTGTTTATCACCTACTTTTCCACCCTTATACCCTTATTAATTTAAGATGGAAAGAAATCTCATTAGATCCTAATACTGTTCTTCTTTTGGGCTGTTAATCATCAGTGAGCATATTGATGATCCCTAATTCAAGAACAAAAAGTACCAAATTATTATCTATTTTATACTGTCAATGTAGGTTGTTTATCTGCTACTTTTCCACCCTCATATCCTTATTTTCAAGGAGAATTTTGATGAGGTAATCACAATACTGATTTGGAGAATAATATAAATTAAAAACTAAATAACAGGCACCAAATGCCTAATTCAAGAAGAAAAAGTACCAAATTATTGTCTTTTATATACTGTCAATGTAGGTTGTTTATCACCTACTTTTCCACCCTCATACCCTTATTAATTTAAGATGGAAAGAAATCTCACTAGATCCTAATACTGTTCTTCTTTTGGGCTGTTAATCATCAGTGAGCATATTGATGATCCCTAATTCAAGAACAAAAAGTACCAAATTATTATCTATTTTATACTGTCAATGTAGGTTGTTTATCAGCTACTTTTCCACCCTCATATCCATATTATCAGGGAGCATTTTGATGAGGTAATCACAATACTGATTTGGAGAATAATATAAATTAAAAACTAAATAACAGGCACCAAATGCCTAATTCAAGAAGAAAAAGTACCAAATTATTGTCTTTTTTATACTGTCAATGTAGGTTGTTTATCAGCTACTTTTCCACCCTCATACCCTTATTAATTTAAGATGGAAAGAAATCTCACTAGATCCTAAGACGGTTCTTCTTTTGGGCTGTTAATCATCAGTGAGCATTTTGATAATGCCTAATTCAAGAAGAAAAAGTACCAAATTATTGTCTTTTTTATACTGTCAATGTAGGTTGTTTATCACCTACTTTTCCACCCTCATACCCTTATTAATTTAAGATGGAAAGAAATCTCACTAGATCCTAATACTGTTCTTCTTTTGGGCTGTTAATCATCAGTGAGCATATTGATGATCCCTAATTCAAGAACAAAAAGTACCAAATTATTATCTATTTTATACTGTCAATGTAGGTTGTTTATCACCTACTTTTCCACCCTCATACCCTTATTAATTTAAGATGGAAAGAAATCTCACTAGATCCTAATACTGTTCTTCTTTTGGGCTGTTAATCATCATGAGCATATTGATGATCCCTAATTCAAGAACAAAAAGTACCAAATTATTATCTATTTTATACTGTCAATGTAGGTTGTTTATCAGCTACTTTTCCACCCTCATATCCTTATTATCAGGGAGCATTTTGATGAGGTAATCACAATACTGATTTGGAGAATAATATAAATTAAAAACTAAATAACAGGCACCAAATGCCTAATTCAAGAAGAAAAAGTACCAAATTATTGTCTTTTATATACTGTCAATGTAGGTTGTTTATCACCTACTTTTCCACCCTCATACCCTTATTAATTTAAGATGGAAAGAAATCTCACTAGATCCTAAGACGGTTCTTCTTTTGGGCTGTTAATCATCAGTGAGCATATTGATAATGCCTAATTCAAGAAGAAAAAGTACCAAATTATTGTCTTTTTTATACTGTCAATGTAGGTTGTTTATCACCTACTTTTCCACCCTCATACCCTTATTAATTTAAGATGGAAAGAAATCTCACTAGATCCTAATACTGTTCTTCTTTTGGGCTGTTAATCATCAGTGAGCATATTGATGATCCCTAATTCAAGAACAAAAAGTACCAAATTATTATCTATTTTATACTGTCAATGTAGGTTGTTTATCACCTACTTTTCCACCCTCATACCCTTATTAATTTAAGATGGAAAGAAATCTCACTAGATCCTAATACTGTTCTTCTTTTGGGCTGTTAATCATCATGAGCATATTGATGATCCCTAATTCAAGAACAAAAAGTACCAAATTATTATCTATTTTATACTGTCAATGTAGGTTGTTTATCAGCTGCTTTTCCACCCTCATATCCTTATTATCAGGGAGCATTTTGATGAGGTAATCACAATACTGATTTGGAGAATAATATAAATTAAAAACTAAATAACAGGCACCAAATGCCTAATTCAAGAAGAAAAAGTACCAAATTATTGTCTTTTTTATACTGTCAATGTAGGTTGTTTATCAGCTACTTTTCCGCCCTCATACCCTTATTAATTTAAGATGGAAAGAAATCTCACTAGATCCTAATACGGTTCTTCTTTTGGGCTGTTAATCATCAGTGAGCATATTGATAATGCCTAATTCAAGAAGAAAAAGTACCAAATTATTGTCTTTTTTATACTGTCAATATAGGTTGTTTATCACCTACTTTTCCACCCTCATACCCTTATTAATTTAAGATGGAAAGAAATCTCACTAGATCCTAATACTGTTCTTCTTTTGGGCTGTTAATCATCAGTGAGCATATTGATGATCCCTAATTCAACAACAAAAAGTACCAAATTATTATCTATTTTATACTGTCAATGTAGGTTGTTTATCAGCTACTTTTCCACCATCATATCCTTATTATCAGGGAGCATTTTGATGAGGTAATCACAATACTGATTTGGAGAATAATATAAATTAAAAACTAAATAACAGGCACCAAATGCCTAATTCAAGAAGAAAAAGTACCAAATTATTGTCTTTTTTATACTGTCAATGTAGGTTGTATATCAGCTACTTTTCCACCCTCATACCCTTATTAATTTAAAATGGAAAGAAATCTCACTAGATCCTAATTCTGTTCTTCTTTTGGGCTGTTGATCATCCCTGAGCATTTTGATGATGTCTAATTCAAGAAGAAAAAGGATCAGATTATTGTTGTCTGTTAATCGTCAGTGAGCATTTTGATGAGGTAACCACAATACTGATTTGGTGATTAAGATAAATTAAAAACTAAAAAACAGGCACCTAATGCCTAATTCAAGAAGAAAAAGTACCAAATTATTGTCTTTTTTATACTGTCAATGTAGGTTGTTTATCAGCTACTTTTCCACCCTCATACCCTTATTAATTTAAGATGGAAAGAAATCTCACTAGATCCTAATATTGTTCTTCTTTTGGGCTGTTAATCATCAGTGAGCATTTTGATGATGCCTAATTCAAGAAGAAAAAGTACCAGACTATTGTTGTCTGTTAATCGTCAGTGAGCATTTTGATGAGGTAACCACAATACTGATTTGGTGATTAAGATAAATTAAAAACTAAAAAACAGGCACCTAATGCCTAATTCAAGAAGAAAAAGTACCAAATTATTGTCTTTTTTATGCTGTCAATGTAGGTTGTTTATCAGCTACTTTTCCACCCTCATACCCTTATTAATTTAAGATGGAAAGAAATCTCACTAGACCCTAATACTGTTCTTCTTTTGGGCTGTTAAACATCGGTGAGCATATTGATGATGCCTAATTTAAGATGAAGAAGTACAAAATTATTGGCTTTTTTATACTGTCAATGTAGGTTGTATATCAGCTACTTTTCCACCCTCATACCCTTATTAATTTAAGATGGAAAGAAATCTCTCTAGATCCTAATACTGTTCTTCTTTTGGGCTGTTAATCTTCAGTGAGCATATTGATGATGCCTAATTCAAGATGAAGAAGTACAAAATTATTGGCGTTTTTATACTGTCAATGTAGGTTGTATATCAGCTACTTTTTCACCCTCATACCCTTATTAATTTAAGATGGAAAGAACTCTCACTAGATCCTAATACTGTTCTTCTTTTGGTCTGTTAATCTTCAGTGAGCATATTGATGATGCCTAATTCAAGATGAAGAAGTACAAAATTATTGGCTTTTTTATACTGTCAATGTAGGTTGTATATCAGCTACTTTTCCACCCTCATACCCTTATTAATTTAAGATGAAAAGAAATCTCTCTAGATCCTAATACTGTTCGTCTTTTGGGCTGTTAATCTTCAGTGAGCATATTGATGATGCCTAATTCAAGAAGATGAAGTAGCAAATTATTGTTATCTGTTAATCGTCAGTAAGCATTTTGATGAGGTAATCACAATACTGATTTGGAGAATAAGATAAATTAAAAACTAAATAACAGGCACCTAATGCCTAATTCAAGAAGAAAAAGTACCAAATTATTGTTTATTTTATTCTGTCAATGTAGATTGTTTATCATCTATTTTTCCACCCTCATACCCTTATTAATTTAAGATGGAAAGAAATCTCACTAGATCCTAATACTGTTCTTCTTTTAGGCTGTTAATCATCAGTGAGCATATTGATGATGCATAATTCAAGAACAAAAAGTACCAAATTATTGTTTATTTTATTCTGTCAATGTAGGGTGTTTATCAGCTACTTTTCCACCCTCATACCCTTATTAATTTAAGATGGAATTAAATCTCACTAGATCCTAATACTGTTGTTCTTTTGGGCTGTTGATCATCAGTGAGCTTTATGATGATGCCTAATTCAAGAAGAAAAAGTACCAAATTATTGTCTTTTTTATACTGTAAATGTAGGTTGTTTATCAGCTATTTTTCCACCCTCATACCCTTATTAATTTAAGATGGAAAAAAATCTCACTAGATCCTAATACTGTTCTTCTTTTGGGCTGTTAATCAACAGTGAGCATTTTGATGATGCCTAATTCAAAAAGAAGAAGTACCAAATTATTGTGTTTTTTATACTGTCAATGTAGGTTGTTTATCAGCTACTTTTGCACCCTCATACCCTTATTAATTTAAGATGGAAAGAAATCTCACTAGATCCTAATACTGTTCTTCTTTTGGGCTGTTAACCTTCAGTGAGCATATTGATGATGCCTAATTCAAGAAGAAGAAGTACCAAATTGTTGCCTTTTTTATACTGTCAAGGTAGGTTGTATATCAGCTACTTTTCCACCCTCATACCGTTATTAATTTAGATGGAAAGCAATCTCACTAGATCCTAATACTGTTCTTTTTTGGGCTGTTAATCATCAGTGAGCATATTGATGATGCCTAATTAGAGAAGAAAAAGTTCCAAATTATTGGTTTTTTTATACTGTCAATGTAGGTTGTTTATCAGCTACTTTTCCACCCTCATACCCTTATTAATTTAAGACTGAAAGAAATCTCACTAGACCCTAATACTGTTCTTCTTTTGGGCTGTTAATCATCGGTGAGCATTTTGATGATGCCTAATTCAAGAAGAAGAAGTACCAAATTATTGTCTTTTTTATAATGCCAATGTAGGTTGTTTATCATCTACTTTTCCACCCTCATACCCTTATTAATTTAAGATGGAAAGAAATCTCACTAGATCCTAATACTGCTCTTCTTTTGGGCTGTTAATCATCAGTGAACATATTGATGATGCCTAATTCAAGAACAAAAAGTACCAAATTATTGTCTATTTTATACTGTCAATGTAGGTTGTTTATCAGATACTTTTCCACCATCATACCCTTATTAATTTAAGATGGAAAGAATCTCACTAGATCGTAATATTGTTCTTCTTTTGGGCTGTTAATCATCAGTGAACATTTTGATGATGCCTAATTCAAGAAGAAAAAGTACCAAATTATTGTTGTCTGTTAATCGTCAGTGAGCATTTTGATGAGGTAACCACAATACTGATTTGGAGATTAAGATAAATTAAAAACTTAAAAACAGGCACCTAATGCCTAATTCAAGAAGAAAAAGTACCAAATTATTGTTATCTGTTAATCGTCAGTGAGTATTTTGATGAGGTAATCACAATACTGATTTGGAGAATAAGATAAGTTAAAAACTAAATAACAGGCGTCTAATGCCTAATTCAAGAAGAAGAAGTACCAAATTATTGTCTTTTTTATACTGTCAATGTAGGTTGTTTATCACCTACTTTTCCACCCTCATACCGTTATTAATTTAAGATGGAAAGCAATCTCACTAGATCCTAATACTGTACTTTTTTTGGGCTGTTAATCATCAGTGAGCATATTGATGATGCCTAATTCAAGAAGAAAAAGTTCCAAATTATTGTCTTTTTTATACTGTCAATGTAGGTTGTTTAGCAGCTACTTTTCCAACCTCATACCCTTATTAATTTAAGATGGAAAGAAATCTCACTAGATCCTAATACGGTTCTTCTTTTGGGCTGTTAATCATCAGTGAGCATATTGATAATGCCTAATTCAAGAAGAAAAAGTACCAAATTATTGTCTTTTTTATACTGTCAATGTAGGTTGTTTATCACCTACTTTTCCACCCTCATACCCTTATTAATTTAAGATGGAAAGAAATCTCACTAGATCCTAATACTGTTCTTCTTTTGGGCTGTTAATCATCAGTGAGCATATTGATGATCCCTAATTCAAGAACAAAAAGTACCAAATTATTATCTATTTTATACTGTCAATGTAGGTTGTTTATCTGCTACTTTTCCACCCTCATATCCTTATTTTCAAGGAGCATTTTGATGAGGTAATCACAATACTGATTTGGAGAATAATATAAATTAAAAACTAAATAACAGGCACCAAATGCCTAATTCAAGAAGAAAAAGTACCAAATTATTGTCTTTTATATACTGTCAATGTAGGTTGTTTGTCACCTACTTTTCCACCCTCATACCCTCATTAATTTAAGATGGAAAGAAATCTCACTAGATCCTAATACTGCTCTTCTTTTGGGCTGTTAATCATCAGTGAGCATATTGATGATCCCTAATTCAAGAACAAAAAATACCAAATTATTATCTATTTTATACTGTCAATGTAGGTTGTTTATCTGCTACTTTTCCACCCTCATATCCTTATTATCAAGGAGCATTTTGATGAGGTAATCACAATACTGATTTGGAGAATAATATAAATTAAAAACTAAATAACAGGCACCCAATGCCTAATTCAAGAAGAAAAAGTACCAAATTATTGTCTTTTATATACTGTCAATGTAGTTTGTTTATCACCTACTTTTCCACCCTCATACCCTTATTAATTTAAGATGGAAAGAAATCTCACTAGATCCTAATACGGTTCTTCTTTTGGGCTGTTAATCATCAGTGAGCATATTGATAATGCCTAATTCAAGAAGAAAAAGTACCAAATTATTGTCTTTTTTATACTGTCAATGTAGGTTGTATATCACCTACTTTTCCACCCTCATACCCTTATTAATTTAAGATGGAAAGAAATCTCACTAGCTCCTGGTACTGTTCTTCTTTTGGGCTGTTAATCATCAGTGAGCATATTGATGATCCCTAATTCAAGAACAAAAAGTACCAAATTATTATCTATTTTATACTGTCAATGTAGGTTGTTTATCACCTACTTTTCCACCCTCATACCCTTATTAATTTAAGATGGAAAGAAATCTCACTAGATCCTAATACTGTTCTTCTTTTGGGCTGTTAATCATCATGAGCATATTGATGATCCCTAATTCAAGAACAAAAAGTACCAAATTATTATCTATTTTATACTGTCAATGTAGGTTGTTTATCAGCTACTTTTCCACCCTCATATCCTTATTATCAGGGAGCATTTTGATGAGGTAATCACAATACTGATTTGGAGAATAATATAAATTAAAAACTAAATAACAGGCACCAAATGCCTAATTCAAGAAGAAAAAGTACCAAATTATTGTCTTTTTTATACTGTCAATGTAGGTTGTTTATCAGCTACTTTTCCGCCCTCATACCCTTATTAATTTAAGATGGAAAGAAATCTCACTAGATCCTAATACGGTTCTTCTTTTGGGCTGTTAATCATCAGTGAGCATATTGATAATGCCTAATTCAAGAAGAAAAAGTACCAAATTATTGTCTTTTTTATACTGTCAATATAGGTTGTTTATCACCTACTTTTCCACCCTCATACCCTTATTAATTTAAGATGGAAAGAAATCTCACTAGATCCTAATACTGTTTTTCTTTTGGGCTGTTAATCATCAGTGAGCATATTGATGATCCCTAATTCAACAACAAAAAGTACCAAATTATTATCTATTTTATACTGTCAATGTAGGTTGTTTATCAGCTACTTTTCCACCATCATATCCTTATTATCAGGGAGCATTTTGATGAGGTAATCACAATACTGATTTGGAGAATAATATAAATTAAAAACTAAATAACAGGCACCAAATGCCTAATTCAAGAAGAAAAAGTACCAAATTATTGTCTTTTTTATACTGTCAATGTAGGTTGTATATCAGCTACTTTTCCACCCTCATACCCTTATTAATTTAAAATGGAAAGAAATCTCACTAGATCCTAATTCTGTTCTTCTTTTGGGCTGTTGAGCATCCCTGAGCATTTTGATGATGTCTAATTCAAGAAGAAAAAGGATCAGATTCTTGTTGTCTGTTAATCGTCAGTGAGCATTTTGATGAGGTAACCACAATACTGATTTGGTGATTAAGATAAATTAAAAACTAAAAAACAGGCACCTAATGCCTAATTCAAGAAGAAAAAGTACCAAATTATTGTCTTTTTTATGCTGTCAATGTAGGTTGTTTATCAGCTACTTTTCCACCCTCATACCCTTATTAATTTAAGATGGAAAGAAATCTCACTAGATCCTAATATTGTTCTTCTTTTGGGCTGTTAATCATCAGTGAGCATTTTGATGATGCCTAATTCAAGAAGAAAAAGTACCAGACTATTGTTGTCTGTTAATCGTCAGTGAGCATTTTGATGAGGTAACCACAATACTGATTTGGTAATTAAAATAAATTAAAAACTAAAAAACAGGCACCTAATGCCTAATTCAAGAAGAAAAAGTACCAAATTATTGTCTTTTTTATACTGTCAATGTAGGTTGTTTATCAGCTACTTTTCCACCCTCATACCGTTATTAATTTAAGATGTAAAGCAATCTCACTAGATCCTAATACTGTTCTTTTTTTGGGCTGTTAATCATCGGTGAGCATTTTGATGATGCATAATTCAAGAAGAAGAAGTACCAAATTATTGTCTTTTTTATACTGTCAATGTAGGCTGTTTATCCACTACTTTTCCACCCTCATAGCCTTATAAATTTAAGATGGATAGAAGTCTCACTATATCCTAATACGGTTCTTCTTTTGGGCTGTTAATCATCAGTGAGCATATTGATGATGCCTAATTCAAGAAGAAAAAGTTCCAAATTATTGTCTTTTTTATACTGTCAATGTAGGTTGTTTATCAGCTACTTTTCCACCCCTGATACCCTTATTAATTTAAGATGGAAAGGAATCTCACTAGACCCTAATACTGTTCTTTTTTTGGGCTGTTAATCATCGGTGAGCATTTTGATGATGCATAATTCAAGAAGAAGAAGTACCAAATTATTGTCTTTTTTATACTGTCAATGTAGGCTGTTTATCCGCTACTTTTCCACCCTCATACCCTTATTAATTTAAGATGGATAGAAGTCTCACTAGATCCTAATACGGTTCTTCTTTTGGGCTGTTAATCATCAGTGAGCATATTGATAATGCCTAATTCAAGAAGAAAAAGTACCAAATTATTGTCTTTTTTATACTTTCAATGTAGGTTGGTTATCACCTACTTTTCCACCCTCATACCCTTATTAATTTAAGATGGAAAGAAATCTCACTAGATCCTAATACTGTTCTTCTTTTGGGCTGTTAATCACCAGTGAGCATATTGATGATGCCTAATTCAAGAAAAAAAAGTACCAAATTATTTTCTTTTTTATACTGTCACTGTAGCTTGTTTATCACCTACTTTTCCACCCTCATACCGTTATTAATTTAAGATGGAAAGAAATCTCACTAGATCCTAATACTGTTCTTCTTTTGGGCTGTTAATCATCAGTGAGCTTATTCATAATGCCTAATTCAAGAAGAAGAAGCACCAAATTATTGTCTTTTTTATACTGTCAATGTAGGTTGTTTATCAGCTACTTTCCACCCTCATACCCTTATTAATTTAAGATGGAAAGAAGTCTCACTAGATTCTAATATTGTTCTTCTTTTGGGCTGTTAATCATCAGTGAACATTTTGATGATGCCTAATTCAAAAAGAAGAAGTACCAAATTATTGTGTTTTTTATACTGTCAATGTAGGTTGTTTATCAGCTACTTTCCACCCTCATACCCTTATTAATTTAAGATGGAAAGAAGTCTCACTAGATTCTAATATTGTTCTTCTTTTGGGCTGTTAATCATCAGTGAACATTTTGATGATGCCTAATTCAAAAAGAAGAAATACCAAATTATTGTGTTTTTTATACTGTCAATGTAGGTTGGTTATCACCTACTTTTCCACCCTCATACCCTTATTAATTTAAGATGGAAAGAAATCTCACTAGATCCTAATACTGTTCTTCTTTTGGGCTGTTAATCATCAGTGAGCATATTGATGATGCCTAATTCAAGAAGAAAAAGTTCCAAATTATTGTCTTTTTTATAATGTCAATGTAGGTTGTTTATCAGCTACTTTTCCACTTTCATACCCTTATTAATTTAAGATGGAAAGAAATCTCACTAGATCCTAATACTGTTCTTCTTTTGGGCTGTTAATCATCAGTGAGCTTATTCATAATGCCTAATTCAAGAAGAAGAAGTACCAAATTATTGTCTTTTTTATACTGTCAATGTAGGTTGTTTATCAGCTACTTTCCACCCTCATACCCTTATTAATTTAAGATGGAAAGAAGTCTCACTAGATTCTAATATTGTTCTTCTTTTGGGCTGTTAATCATCAGTGAACATTTTGATGATGCCTAATTCAAAAAGAAGAAGTACCAAATTATTGTGTTTTTTATACTGTCAATGTAGGTTGTTTATCAGCTACTTTTGCACCCTCATACCTTTATTAATTTAAGATGGAAAGAAATCTCACTAGATCCCAATACTGTTCTTCTTTTGGGCTGTTAATCTTCAGTGAGCATATTGATGATGCCTAATTCAAGAAGAAGAAGTACCAAATTATTGCTTTTTTTATACTGTCAAGGTAGGTTGTATATCAGCTACTTTTCCACCCTCATACCGTTATTAATTTAGATGGAAAGCAATCTCACTAGATCCTAATACTGTTCTTTTTTGGGCTGTTAATCATCAGTGAGCATATTGATGATGCCTAATTAGAGAAGAAAAAGTTCCAAATTATTGTGTTTTTTATACTGTCAATGTAGGTTGTTTATCAGCTACTTTTCCACCCTCATACCCTTATTAATTTAAGGCTGAAAGAAATCTCACTAGACCCTAATACTGTTCTTCTTTTGGGCTGTTAATCATCGGTGAGCATTTTGATGATGCCTAATTCAAGAAGAAGAAGTACCAAATTATTGTCTTTTTTATAATGCCAATGTAGGTTGTTTATCATCTACTTTTCCACCCTCATACCGTTATTTATTTAAGATGGAAAGAAATCTCACTAGATCCTAATACTGTTCTTCTTTTGGGCTGTTAATCATCAGTGAGCTTATTCATAATGCCTAATTCAAGAAGAAGAAGTACCAAATTATTGTCTTTTTTATACTGTCAATGTAGGTTGTTTATCAGCTACTTTCCACCCTCATACCCTTATTAATTTAAGATGGAAAGAAGTCTCACTAGATTCTAATATTGTTCTTCTTTTGGGCTGGTAATCATCAGTGAACATTTTGATGATGCCTAATTCAAGAACAAAAAGTACCAAATTATTGTCTTTTTTATACTGTCAATGTAGGTTGTTTATCAGCTACTTTTCCACCCTCATACCCTTATTAATTTAAGATGGAATGAAATCTCACTAGACCCTAATACTGTTCTTCTTTTGGGCTGTTAATCATCAGTGAGCATATTGATGATGCCTAATTCAAGAACAAAAAGTACCAAATTATTGTCTTTCTTATACTGTCACTGTAGGTTGTTTATCACCTACTTTTCCACCCTCATACCGTTATTTATTTAAGATGGAAAGAAATCTCACTAGATCCTAATACTGTTTTTTTTGGGCTGTTAATCATCAGTGAGCATATTGATGATGCCTAATTCAAGAAGAAAAAGTTCCAAATTATTGTCTTTTTTATACTGTCAATGTAGGTTGTTTATCAGCAACTTTTCCACCCTCATACCCTTATTAATTTAAGATGGAAAGAAACCTCACTAGACGCTAATACTGTTCTTCTTTTGGGCTGTTAATCATCGGTGAGCATTTTGATGATGCCTAATTCAAGAAGAATTAGTACCAAATTATTGTCTTTTTTATACTGTCAATGTAGGTTGTTTATCAGCTACTTTTCCACCCTCATACCCTTATTAACTTAAGATGTTGGTCATACCCTTATTAATTTAAGATAGAAAGAAATCTCACTGGATCCTAATACTGTTCTTCTTTTGGGCTGTTAATCATCAGTGAGCATATTGATGATGCCTACTTCAAGAACAAAAAGTACGAAATGATTGTCTATTTTATACTGTCAATGTAGGTTGTTTATCAGATACTTTTCCACCCTCATACCCTTATTAATTTAAGATGGAAAGAAATCTCACTAGATCCTAATACTGTTCTTCTTTTGGGCTGTTAATTATCAGTGAACATTTTGATGATGCATAATTCAAGAAGAAAAAGTACCAAATTATTGTTGTCTGTCAATCGTCAGTGAGCATTTTGAAGAGGGAACCACAATACTGATTTGGAGATTAAGATAAATTCAAAACTAAAAAACAGGCACCTAATGCCTAATTCAAGAAGAAAAAGTACCACATTATTATCTTTTTTATACTGTCAATGTAGGTTGTTTATCAGCTACTTTTCCACCCTCATACCGTTATTAATTTAAGTTGGAACGAAATCTCACTGGATCCTAATACTGTTCTTTTTTTGGGCTGTTAATCATCAGTGAGCATATTGATGATGCCTAATTCAAGAAGAAAAAGTTCCAAATTATTGTCTTTTTTATACTGTCAATGTAGGTTGTTTATCAGCTACTTTCCCACCCTCATACCTTTATTAATTTAAGATGGAAAGAAATCTCACTAGACCCTAATACTGTTCTTCTTTTGGGCTGTTAATCATCGGTGAGCATATTGATGATGCCTAATTCAAGAAGAAGAAGTACCAAATTATTGTCTTTTTCATAATGTCAATGTAGGTTGTTTATCAGCTACTTTTCCACCCTCATACCCTTATTAATTTAAGATGGAAAGAAATCTCACTAGATCCTAATACTGTTCTTCTTGTGGGCTGTTAATTATCAGTGAGCATATTGATAATGCCTAATTCAAAAAGAAGCAGTACCAAATTATTGTCTTTTTTATACTGTCAATGTAGGCTGTTTATCAGCTACATTTCTACCCTCATACCCTTATTAATTTAAGATGGATAGAAGTCTCACTAGATCCTAATATGGTTCTTCTTTTGGGCTGTTAATCATCAGTGAGCATATTGATAATGCCTAATTCAAGAAGAAAAAGAACCAAATTATTGTCTTTTTTATACTGTCAATGTAGGTTGTTTATCAGCTACTTTTCCACCCCTCATACCCTTATTAATTTAAGATGGAAAGGAATCTCACTAGACCCTAATACTGTTCTTTTTTGGGCTGTTAATCATCGGTGAGCATTTTGATGATGCATAATTCAAGAAGAAGAAGTACCAAATTATTGTGTTTTTTATACTGTCAATGTAGGCTGTTTATCCGCTACTTTTCCACCCTCATACCCTTATTAATTTAAGATGGATAGAAGTCTCACTAGATCCTAATACGGTTCTTCTTTTGGGCTGTTAATCATCAGTGAGCATATTGATAATGCCTAATTCAAGAAGAAAAAGTACCAAATTATTGTCTTTTTTATACTTTCAATGTAGGTTGGTTATCACCTTCTTTTCCACCCTCATACCCTTATTAATTTAAGATGGAAAGAAATCTCACTAGATCCTAATACGGTTCTTCTTTTAGGCTGTTAATCATCAGTGAGCATATTGATAATGCCTAATTCAAGAAGAAAAAGTACCAAATTATTGTCTTTTTTATACTGTCAATGTAGGTTATTTATCACCTACTTTTCCACCCTCATACCCTTATTAATTTAAGATGGAAAGAAATCTCACTAGATCCTAATACTGTTCTTCTTTTGGGCTGTTAATCATCAGTGAGCATATTGATGATCCCTAATTCAAGAACAAAAAGTACCAAATTATTATCTATTTTATACTGTCAATGTAGGTTGTTTATCAGCTACTTTTCCACCCTCATATCATTATTATCAGGGAGCATTTTGATGAGGTAATCACAATACTGATTTGGAGAATAATATAAATTAAAAACTAAATAACAGGCACCAAATGCCTAATTCAAGAAGAAAAAGTACCAAATTATTGTCTTTTTTATACGGTCAATGTAGGTTGTATATCAGCTACTTTTCCACCTTCATACCCTTATTAATTTAAGATGGAAAGAAATCTCACTAGATCCTAATACTGTTCTTCTTTTGGGCTGTTGATCATCCGTGAGCATTTTGATGATGTCTAATTCAAGAAGAAAAAGTACCAAATTATTGTCTTTTTTATACTGTCAATGTAGGTTGTTTATCAGCTACTTTTCCACCCTCATACCCTTATTAATTTAAGATGGAAAGAAATCTCACTAGATCCTAATATTGTTCTTCTTTTGGGCTGTTAATCATCAGTGAGTATTTTGATGATGCCTAATTCAAGAAGATAAAGGATCAGATTATTGTTGTCTGTTAATCGTCAGTGAGCATTTTGATGAGGTAACCACAATACTGATTTGGTGATTAAGATAAATTAAAAATTAAAAAACAGGCACCTAATGCCTAATTCAAGAAGAAAAAGTACCAAATTATTGTCTTTTTTATGCTGTCAATGTAGGTTGTTTATCTGCTACTTTTCCACCCTCATACCCTTATTAATTTAAGATGGAAAGAAATCTCAGTAGATCCTAATATTGTTCTTCTTTTGGGCTGTTAATCATCAGTGAGCATTTTGATGATGCCTAATTCAAGAAGAAAAAGTACCAGAATATTGTTGTTTGTTAATCGTCAGTGAGCATTTTGATGAGGTAACCACAATACTGATTTGGTGATTAAGATAAATTAAAAACTAAAAAACAGGCACCTAATGCCTAATTCAAGAAGAAAAAGTACCAAATTATTGTCTTTTTTATACTGTCAATGTAGGTTGTTTATCAGCTACTTTTCCACCCTCATACCGTTATTAATTTAAGATTACCATTATTACTTTAAGATGGATAGCAATCTCGCTAGATCCTAATACTGTTCTTCTTTGGTGCTGTTGATCATCAGTGAGCATATTGATGATGCCTAATTCAAGAAGAAGAAGTACCAAATTATTGTCTTTTTTACACTGTCAATGTAGGTTGTTTATCAGCTACTTTTCCACCCTCATACCCTTATTATCAGTGAGCATTTTGATGAGGTAATCACAATACTGATTTGGAGATTAAGATAAATTAAAAACTAAAAAACAGGCACCTAATGCCTAATTCAAGAAGAAAAAGTACCAAATTATTGTTTATTTTATTCTGTCAATGTAGGTTGTTTATCAGCTACTTTTCCACCCTCATACCCTTATTAATTTAAGATGGATAGCAATCTCGCTAGATCCTAATACTGTTCTTCTTTGGTGCTGTTGATCATCAGTGAGCATATTGATGATGCCTAATTCAAGAAGAAGAACTACCAAATTATTGTCTTTTTTATACTGTCAATGTAGGTTGTTTATCAGCTACTTTTCCACCCTCATACCCTTATTATCAGTGAGCATTTTGATGAGGTAATCACAATACTGATTTGGAGATAAAGATAAATTAAAAACTAAAAAACAGGCACCTAACGCCTAATTCAAGAAGAAAAAGTACCACATTATTGTTCATTTTATTCTGTCAATGTAGGTTGTTTATCAGCTACTTTTCCACACTCATACCCTCATTAATTTAAGATGGATAGCAATCTCACTAGATCCTAATACTGTTCTTCTTTTGGGTTGTTATTCATCAGTGAGCATATTGATGATGCCTAATTCAAGAAGAAAAAGTACCAAAATATTTTCTTTTTTATACTGTCAATGTAGGTTGTTTATCAGCAACTTTTCCACCCTCATACCATTATTACTTTAAGATGGATAGCAATCTCGCTAGATCTTAATACTGTTCTTCTTTGGTGCTGTTGATCATCAGTGAGCATATTGATGATGCCTAATTCAAGAAGAAGAAGTACCAATTTATTGTCTTTTTTATACTGTCAATGTAGGTTGTTTATCAGCTACTTTTCCACCCTCATACCCTTATTATCAGTGAGCATTTTGATGAGATAATCACAATACTGATTTGGAGATTAAGATAAATTAAAAACTAAAAAACAGGCACCTAATGCCTAATTCAAAAACAAAAAGTACCAAATTATTGTTTATTTTATTCTGTCAATGTAGGTTGTTTATCAGCTACTTTTCCACCCTCATACCTTTATTAATTTAAGATGGATAGCAATCTCTTTAGATCCTAATACTGTTCTTCTTTTGGGCTGTTATTCATCAGTGAGCCAATTGATGATGCCTAATTCAAGAAGAAAAAGTACCAAATTATTTTCTTTTTTATACTGTCAATGTAGGTTGTTTATCAGCAACTTTTCCACCCTCATACCATTATTAATTTAAGATGGATAGCAATCTCGCTAGATCCTAATACTGTTCTTCTTTGGTGCTGTTAATCATCAGTGAGCATTTTGATGATGCCTAATTCAAGAAGAAGAAGTACCAAATTATTGGTATCTGTTAATCGTCAGTGAGCATTTTGATGATGTCACCACAATACTGATTTGGAGAACAACATAAATTAAAAACTAAAAAACAGGCACCTAATGCCTAATTCAAGAAGAAAAAGTACCAAATTATTGTTTATTTTATTCTGTCAATGTAGGTTGTTTATCAGCTACTTTTCCACCCTCATACCCTTATTAATTTAAGATGGATAGAAATCTCACTAGATCCTAATACTGTGCTTCTTTTGGGCTGTTAATCATCAGTGAGCATTTTGATGATGCCTAATTCAAGAAGATAAAGTACTAAATTATTGTCTTTTTTATACTGTCAATGTAGGTCGTTTATCATCTACTTTTCCACCCTCATACCCTTTTTAATTTAAGATGGATAGCAATCTCACTAGATCCTAATACTGTTCTTCTTTTGGGCTGTTAATCATCAGTGAGCATTTTGATGATGCATATATCAAGAAGAAAAAGTACTAAATTATTGTCTTTTTTATACTGTCAATCGTTTATCAGCTACTTTTCCACCCTCATACCCTTATTAATTTAAGATGGATAGAAATCTCACTAGATCCTAATACTTTCTTCTTTTGGGCTGTTAATCATCAGTGAGCATTTTTATGATGCCTAATTCAAGAAGAGAAAGTACCAAATTATTGTATATTTTATACTGTCAATGTAGGTTGTTTATCAGCTACTTTTCCACCCTCATACCCTTATTATCAGTGAGCATTTTGATGAGGTAATCACAATACTGATTTGGAGATTAAGATAAATTAAAAACTAAAAAACAGGCACCTAATGCCTAATTCAAGAAGAAAAAGTACCAAATTATTGTCTTTTTTATACTGTCAATGTAGGTTGTTTATCACCTACTTTTCCACCCTCATACCATTATTAATTTAAGATGGAAAGAAATATCACTAGATCCTAATACTGTTCTTCTTTTGGACTGTTACTCATCAGTGAGCATATTGATGATGCCTAATTCAAGAAGAAGAAGTACCAAATTATTGTCTTCTTTATACTGTCAATGTAGGTTGTTCATCAGCTACTTTTCCACCCTCATACCCTTATTATCAGTGAGCATTTTGATGAGGTAATCACAATACTGATTTGGAGATTAAGATAAATTAAAAACTAAAAAACAGGCACCTATAATGCCTAATTCAAGAAGAAAAAGTACCAAATTATTGTCTTTTTTATACTGTCAATGTAGGTTATTTATCTCCTACTTTTCCACCCTCATACCATTATTAATTTAAGATGGAAAGAAATCTCACTAGATCCTAATACTGTTCTTCTTTTGGGCTGTTACTCATCAGTGAGCATATTGATGATGCCTAATTCAAGAAGAAGAAGTACCAAATTATTGTCTTTTTTATACAGTCAATGTACGTTGTTTATCAGCTACTTTTCCACCCTTATACCCTTATTATCAGTGAGCATTTTGATGAGGTAATCACAATACTGATTTGGAGATTAAGATAAATAAAAAACTAAAAAACAGGCACCTAATGCCTAATTCAAGAAGAAAAAGTACCAAATTATTGTCTTTTTTATACTGCCAATGTAGGTTGTTTATCAGCTATTTTTCCACCCTCATACCCTTATTATCAGTGAGCATTTTGATGAGGTAATCACAATACTGATTTGGAGATTAAGATAAATTAAAAACTAAAAAACAGGCACCTAATGCCTAATTCAAGAAGAAAAAGTACCAAATTATTGTCTTTTTTATACTGCCAATGTAGGATGTTTATCAGCTCTTTTTCCACCCTCATACCCTTTTTAATTTAAGATGGATAGCAATCTCACTAGATCCTAATACTGTTCTTCTTTTGGGCTGTTAATCATCAGTGAGCATTTTGATGATGCCTGATTCAAGAAGAAAAAGTACTAAATTATTGTTTTTTTTATACTGTCAATGTAGGTCGTTTATCAGCTACTTTTCCACCCTCATACCCCTATTAATTTAAGAGGGATAGAAATCTCACTAGATCCTAATACTGTTCTTCTTTTGGGATGTTAATCGTCAGTGAGCATTTTGATGAGGTAATCTTAATACTAATTTGGAGAATAAGATAAATTAAAAACTCAAAAACAGGCACCTAATGCCTTATTCAAGAAGAAAATGTACCAAATTATTGTCTTTTTTATACTGTCAATATTGGTTGTATATCAGCTACTTTTCCACCCTCATACCCTTATTAATTTAAGATGGATAGCAATCTCACTAGGTCCTAATACTGTTCTTCTTTTGGGCTGTTATTCATCAGTGAGCATATTGATGATGCCTAATTCAAGAAGAAAAAGTACCAAATTATTTTCTTTTTTATACTGTCAATGTAGGTTGTTTATCAGCTACTTTTTCACTCTCATAGCATTATTAATTTGAGATGGATAGCAATCTCACTAGATCCTAATACTGTTCTTCTTTGGGGCTGTTAATCATCAGTGAGCATTTTGATGATGCCTAATTCAAGAACAAAAAGTACCAAATTATTATCTATTTTATACTGTCAATGTAGGTTGTTTATCAGCTACTTTTCCACCCTCATATCATTATTATCAGGGAGCATTTTGATGAGGTAATCACAATACTGATTTGGAGAATAATATAAATTAAAAACTAAATAACAGGCACCAAATGCCTAATTCAAGAAGAAAAAGTACCAAATTATTGTCTTTTTTATACTGTCAATGTAGGTTGTATATCAGCTACTTTTCCACCCTCATACCCTTATTAATTTAAGATGGAAAGAAATCTCACTAGATCCTAATACGGTTCTTCTTTTAGGCTGTTAATCATCAGTGAGCATTTTGATGATGCCTAATTCAAGAACAAAAAGTACCAAATTATTATCTATTTTATACTGTCAATGTAGGTTGTTTATCAGCTACTTTTCCACCCTCATATCATTATTATCAGGGAGCATTTTGATGAGGTAATCACAATACTGATTTGGAGAATAATATAAATTAAAAACTAAATAACAGGCACCAAATGCCTAATTCAAGAAGAAAAAGTACCAAATTATTGTCTTTTTTATACTGTCAATGTAGGTTGTATATCAGCTACTTTTCCACCCTCATACCCTTATTAATTTAAGATGGAAAGAAATCTCACTAGATCCTAATACTGTTCTTCTTTTGGGCTGTTATTCATCAGTGAGCATATTGATGATCCCTAATTCAAGAACAAAAAGTACCAAATTATTATCTATTTTATACTGTCAATGTAGGTTGTTTATCAGCTATTTTTTCACCCTCATATCATTATTATCAGGGAGCATTTTGATGAGGTAATCACAATACTGATTTGGAGAATAATATAAATTAAAAACTAAATAACAGGCACCAAATGCCTAATTCAAGAAGAAAAAGTACCAAATTATTGTCTTTTTTATACTGTCAATGTAGGTTGTATATCAGCTACTTTTCCACCCTCATACCCTTATTAATTTAAGATGGAAAGAAATCTCACTAGATCCTAATACGGTTCTTCTTTTAGGCTGTTAATCATCAGTGAGCATATTGATAATGCCTAATTCAAGAAGAAAAAGTACCAAATTATTGTCTTTTTTATACTATCAATGTAGGTTGTTTATCACCTACTTTTCCACCCTCATACCCTTATTAATTTAAGATGGAAAGAAATCTCACTAGATCCTAATACTGTTCTTCTTTTGGGCTGTTATTCATCAGTGAGCATATTGATGATCCCTAATTCAAGAACAAAAAGTACCAAATTATTATCTATTTTATACTGTCAATGTAGGTTGTTTATCAGCTACTTTTCCACCCTCATATCATTATTATCAGGGAGCATTTTGATGAGGTAATCACAATACTGATTTGGAGAATAATATAAATTAAAAACTAAATAACAGGCACCAAATGCCTAATTCAAGAAGAAAAAGTACCAAATTATTGTCTTTTTTATACTGTCAATGTAGGTTGTATATCAGCTACTTTTCCACCCTCATACCCTTATTAATTTAAGATGGAAAGAAATCTCACTAGATCCTAATACTGTTCTTCTTTTGGGCTGTTGATCATCCGTGAGCATTTTGATGATGTCTTATTCAAGAAGAAAAAGTACCAAATTATTGTCTTTTTTATACTGTCAATGTAGGTTGTTTATCAGCTACTTTTCCACCCTCATACCCTTATTAATTTAAGATGAAAGAAATCTCACTAGATCCTAATATTGTTCTTCTTTTGGGCTGTTAATCATCAGTGACCAGACTATTGTTGTCTGTTAATCGTCAGTGAGCATTTTGATGAGGTAACCACAATACTGATTTGGTGATTAAGATAAATTAAAAACTAAAAAACAGGCACCTAATGCCTAATTCAAGAAGAAAAAGTACCAAATTATTGTCTTTTTTATACTGTCAATGTAGGTTGTTTATCACCTACTTTTCCACCCTCATACCATTATTAATTTAAGATGGAAAGAAATCTCACTAGATCCTAATACTGTTCTTCTTTTGGACTGTTACTCATCAGTGAGCATATTGATGATGCCTAATTCAAGAAGAAGAAGTACCAAATTATTGTCTTCTTTATACTGTCAATGTAGGTAGTTTATCAGCTACTTTTCCACCCTCATACCCTTATTATCAGTGAGTATTTTGATGAGGTAATCACAATACTGATTTGGAGATAAAGATAAATTAAAAACTAAAAAACAGGCACCTAATGCCTAATTCAAGAAGAAAAAGTACCACATTATTGTTCATTTTATTCTGTCAATGTAGGTTGTTTATCAGCTACTTTTCCACACTCATACCCTCATTAATTTAAGATTGATAGCAATCTCACTAGATCCTAATACTGTTCTTCTTTTGGGTTGTTATTCATCAGTGAGCATATTGATGATGCCTAATTCAAGAAGAAAAAGTACCAAATTATTTTCTTTTTTATACTGTCAATGTAGGTTGTTTATCAGCAACTTTTCCACCCTCATACCATTATTACTTTAAGATGGATAGCAATCTCGCTAGATCCTAATACTGTTCTTCTTTGGTGCTGTTGATCATCAGTGAGCATATTGATGATGCCTAATTCAAGAAGAAGAAGTACCAAATTATTGTCTTTTTTATACTGTCAATGTAGGTTGTTTATCAGCTACTTTTCCACCCTCATACCCTTATTCTCAGTGAGCATTTTGATGAGGTAATCACAATACTGATTTGGAGATTAAGATAAATTAAAAACTAAAAAACAGGCACCTAATGCCTAATTCAAGAAGAAAAAGTACCAAATTGTTGTTTATTTTATTCTGTCAATGTAGGTTGTTTATCAGCTACTTTTCCACCCTCATACCCTTATTAATTTAAGATGGATAGCAATCTCTTTAGATCCTAATACTGTTCTTCTTTTGGGCTGTTATTCATCAGTGAGCCAATTGATGATGCCTAATTCAAGAAGAAAAAGTACCAAATTATTTTCTTTTTTATACTGTCAATGTAGGTTGTTTATCAGCAACTTTTCCACCCTCATACCATTATTAATTTAAGATGGATAGCAATCTCGCTAGATACTAATACTGTTCTTCTTTGGTGCTGTTAATCATCAGTGAGCATTTTGATGATGCCTAATTCAAGAAGAAGAAGTACCAAATTATTGGTATCTGTTAATCGTCAGTGAGCATTTTGATGATGTCACCACAATATTGATTTGGAGAACAACATAAATTAAAAACTAAAAAACAGGCACCTAATGCCTAATTCAAGAAGAAAAAGTACCAAATTATTGTTTATTTTATTCTGTCAATGTAGGTTGTTTATCAGCTACTTTTCCACCCTCATACCCTTATTAATTTAAGATGGATAGAAATCTCACTAGATCCTAATACTGTGCTTCTTTTGGGATGTTAATCATCAGTGAGCATTTTGATGATGCCTAATTCAAGAAGAAGAAGTACCAAATTATTGCCTTTTTTATACTGTCAATGTAGGTTGTTTATCAGCTACTTTTCCACCCTCATACCCTTATTAATTTAAGATGGATAGCAATCTCACTAGATTCTAATACTGTTCTTCATTTCGACTGTTAATCATCAGTGAGCATTTTGATGATGCCTAATTCAAGAAGATAAAGTACTAAATTATTGTCTTTTTTATACTGTCAATGTAGGTCGTTTATCATCTACTTTTCCACCCTCATACCCTTTTTAATTTAAGATGGATAGCAATCTCACTAGATCCTAATACTGTTCTTCTTTTGGGCTGTTAATCATCAGTGAGCATTTTGATGATGCATAATTCAAGAAGAAAAAGTACTAAATTATTGTCTTTTTTATACTGTCAATCGTTTATCAGCTACTTTTCAACCCTCATACCCTTATTAATTTAAGATGGATAGAAATCTCACTAGATCCTAATACTTTCTTATTTTGGGCTGTTAATCATCAGTGAGCATTTTTATGATGCCTAATTCAAGAAGAGAAAGTACCAAATTATTGTATATTTTATACTGTCAATGTAGGTTGTTTATCAGCTACTTTTCCACCCTCATACCCTTATTATCAGTGAGCATTTTGATGAGGTAATCACAATACTGATTTGGAGATTAAGATAAATTAAAAACTAAAAAACAGGCACCTAATGCCTAATTCAAGAAGAAAAAGTACCAAATTATTGTCTTTTTTATACTGTCAATGTAGGTTGTTTATCACCTACTTTTCCACCCTCATACCATTATTAATTTAAGATGGAAAGAAATCTCACTAGATCCTAATACTGTTCTTCTTTTGGACTGTTACTCATCAGTGAGCATATTGATGATGCCTAATTCAAGAAGAAGAAGTACCAAATTATTGTCTTCTTTATACTGTCAATGTAGGTAGTTTATCAGCTACTTTTCCACCTTCATACCCTTATTATCAGTGAGCATTTTGATGAGGTAATCACAATACTGATGTGGAGATTAAGATAAATTAAAAACTAAAAAACAGGCACCTATAATGCCTAATTCAAGAAGAAAAAGTACCAAATTATTGTCTTTTTTATACTGTCAATGTAGGTTGTTTATCTCCTACTTTTCCACCCTCATACCATTATTAATTTAAGATGGAAAGAAATCTCACTAGATCCTAATACTGTTCTTGTTTTGGGCTGTTACTCATCAGTGAGCATATTGATGATGCCTAATTCAAGAAGAAGAAGTACCAAATTATTGTCTTTTTTATACTGTCAATGTACGTTGTTTATCAGCTACTTTTCCACCCAGATACCCTTATTATCAGTGAGCATTTTGATGAGGTAATCACAATACTGATTTGGAAATTAAGATAAATATAAAACTAAAAAACATGCACCTAATGCCTAATTCAAGAAGAAAAAGTACCAAATTATTGTCTTTTTTATACTGCCAATGTAGGTTGTTTATCAGCTATTTTTCCACCCTCATACCCTTATTATCAGTGAGCATTTTGATGAGGTAATCACAATACTGATTTGGAGATTAAGATAAATTAAAAACTAAAAAACAGGCACCTAATGCCTAATTCAAGTACCAAATTATTGTCTTTTTTATACTGCCAATGTAGGTTGTTTATCAGCTATTTTTCCACCCTCATACCCTTTTTAATTTAAGATGGATAGCAATCTCACTAGATCCTAATACTGTTCTTCTTTTGGGCTGTTAATCATCAGTGAGCATTTTGATGATGCCTGATTTAAGAAGAAAAAGTACTAAATTATTGTCTTTTTTATACTGTCAATGTAGGTCGTTTATCAGCTACTTTTCCACCCTCATACCCCTATTAATTTAAGAGGGATAGAAATCTCACTAGATCCTAATAGTGTTCTTCTTTTGGGATGTTAATCGTCAGTGAGCATTTTGATGAGGTAATCTTAATACTAATTTGGAGAATAAGATAAATTAAAAACTCAAAAACAGGCACCTAATGCCTTATTCAAGAAGAAAATGTACCAAATTATTGTCTTTTTTATACTGTCAATATTGGTTGTTTATCAGCTACTTTTCCACCCTCATACCCTTATTAATTTAAGATGGATAGCAATCTCACTAGGTCCTAATACTGTTCTTCTTTTGGGCTGTTATTCATCAGTGAGCATATTGATGATGCCTAATTCAAGAAGAAAAAGTACCAAATTATTTTCTTTTTTATACTGTCAATGTAGGTTGTTTATCAGCTACTTTTTCACCCTCATAGCATTAATAATTTGAGATGGATAGCAATCTCACTAGATCCTAATACTGTTCTTCTTTGGGGCTGTTAGTCATCAGTGAGCATTTTGATGATGCCTAATTCAAGAAGAAGAAATACCAAATTATTGGTATCTGTTAATCGTCAGTGAGCATTTTGATGATGTAACCACAATACTGATTTGGAGAATAAGATAAATTAAAAACTAAAAAACAGGCACATAATGCCTAATTCAAGAAGAAAAAGTACCAAATTATTGTTTATTTTATTCTGTCAATGCAGGTTGTTTATCAGCTACTTTTCCACCCTCATACCCTTATTAATTTAAGATGGAAAGAAATATCACTAGATCCTAATACTGTTCTTCTTTTGGGCTGTTAATCATCAGTGAGCATTTTGATTATGCCTAATTCAACAAGAAAAAGTACAAAATTATTGTCTTTTTTATACTGTCAATGTAGGTTGTTTATCTCCTACTTTTGCACCCTCATACCATTATTAATTTAAGATGGAAAGAAATCTCACTAGATCCTAATACTGTTCTTCTTTTGGGCTGTTACTCATCAGTGAGCATATTGATGATGCTTAATTCAAGAAGAAGAAGTACTAAATTATTGTCTTTTTTATACTGTCAATGTACGTTGTTTATCAGCTACTTTTCCACCCTGATACCCTTATTATCAGTGAGCATTTTGATGAGGTAATCACAATACTGATTTGGAAATTAAGATAAATATAAAACTAAAAAACATGCACCTAATGCCTAATTCAAGAAGAAAAAGTACCAAATTATTGTCTTTTTTATACTGCCAATGTAGGTTGTTTATCAGCTATTTTTCCACCCTCATACCCTTATTATCAGTGAGCATTTTGATGAGGTAATCACAATACTGATTTGGAGATTAAGATAAATTAAAAACTAAAAAACAGGCACCTAATGCCTAATTCAAGTACCAAATTATTGTCTTTTTTATACTGCCAATGTAGGTTGTTTATCAGCTATTTTTCCACCCTCATACCCTTTTTAATTTAAGATGGATAGCAATCTCACTAGATCCTAATACTGTTCTTCTTTTGGGCTGTTAATCCTCAGTGAGCATTTTGATGATGCCTGATTTAAGAAGAAAAAGTACTAAATTATTGTCTTTTTTATACTGTCAATGTAGGTCGTTTATCAGCTACTTTTCCACCCTCATACCCCTATTAATTTAAGAGGGATAGAAATCTCACTAGATCTTAATACTGTTCTTCTTTGGGGATGTTAATCGTCAGTGAGCATTTTGATGAGGTAATCTTAATACTAATTTGGAGAATAAGATAAATTAAAAACTCAAAAACAGGCACCTAATGCCTTATTCAAGAAGAAAATGTACCAAATTATTGTCTTTTTTATACTGTCAATATTGGCTGTTTATCAGCTACTTTTCCACCCTCATACCCTTATTAATTTAAGATGGATAGCAATCTCACTAGGTCCTAATACTGTTCTTCTTTTGGGCTGTTATTCATCAGTGAGCATATTGATGATGCCTAATTCAAGAAGAAAAAGTACAAAATTATTGTCTTTTTTATACTGTCAATGTAGGTTGTTTATCTCCTACTTTTCCACCCTCATACCATTATTAATTTAAGATGGAAAGAAATCTCACTAGATCCTAATACTGTTCTTCTTTTGGGCTGTTACTCATCAGTGAGCATATTGATGATGCCTAATTCAAGAAGAAGAAGTACCAAATTATTGTCTTTTTTATACTGTCAATGTACGTTGTTTATCAGCTACTTTTCCACCCTGATACCCTTATTATCAGTGAGCATTTTGATGAGGTAATCACAATACTGATTTGGAAATTAAGATAAATATAAAACTAAAAAACATGCACCTAATGCCTAATTCAAGAAGAAAAAGTACCAAATTATTGTCTTTTTTATACTGCCAATGTAGGTTGTTTATCAGCTATTTTTCCACCCTCATACCCTTATTATCAGTGAGCATTTTGATGAGGTAATCACAATACTGATTTGGAGATTAAGATAAATTAAAAACTAAAAAACAGGCACCTAATGCCTAATTCAAGAAGAAAAAGTACCAAATTATTGTCTTTTTTATACTGCCAATGTAGGTTGTTTATCAGCTATTTTTCCACCCTCATACCCTTTTTAATTTAAGATGGATAGCAATCTCACTAGATCCTAATACTGTTCTTCTTTTGGGCTGTTAATCATCAGTGAGCATTTTGATGATGCCTGATTCAAGAAGAAAAAGTACTAAATTATTGTCTTTTTTATACTGTCAATGTAGGTCGTTTATCAGCTACTTTTCCACCCTCATACCCCTTTTAATTTAAGAGGGATAGAAATCTCACTAGATCCTAATACTGTTCTTCTTTTGGGATGTTAATCGTCAGTGAGCATTTTGATGAGGTAATCTTAATACTAATTTGGAGAATAAGTTAAATTAAAAACTCAAAAACAGGCACCTAATGCCTTATTCAAGAAGAAAATGTACCAAATTATTGTCTTTTTTATACTGTCAATATTGGTTGTTTATCAGCTACTTTTCCACCCTCATACCCTTATTAATTTAAGATGGATAGCAATCTCACTAGGTCCTAATACTGTTCTTCTTTTGGGCTGTTATTCATCAGTGAGCATATTGATGATGCCTAATTCAAGAAGAAAAAGTAGCAAATTATTTTCTTTTTTATACTGTCAATGTAGGTTGTTTATCAGCTACTTTTTCACCCTCATAGCATTAATAATTTGAGATGGATAGCAATCTCACTAGATCCTAATACTGTTCTTCTTTGGGGCTGTTAGTCATCAGTGAGAATTTTAATGATGCCTAATTCAAGAAGAAGAAGTACCAAATTATTGCTATCTGTTAATCGTCAGTGAGCATTTTTATGATGTAACCACAATACTGATTTGGAGAATAAGATAAATTAAAAACTAAAAAACAGGCACCTAATGCCTAATTCAAGAAGAAAAAGTACCAAATTATTGTTTATTTTATTCTGTCAATGCAGGTTGTTTATCAGCTACTTTTCCACCCTCATACCCTTATTAATTTAAGATGGAAAGAAATATCATTAGATCCTAATACTGTTCTTCTTTTGGGCTGTTAATCATCAGTGATCATTTTGATTATGCCTAATTCAACAAGAAAAAGTACAAAATTATTTTCTTTTTTATACTGTCAATGTAGGTTGTTTATCAGCTACTTTTCCACCCGCATACCATTATTAATTAAGGATGGATAGCAATCTCACTAGATCCTAATACTGTTCTTCTTTGGGGCTGTTAATCATCAGTGAGCATTTTGGTGATGCCTAATTCAAGAAGAAATAGTACCAAATTATTTTCTTTTTTATACTGTCAATGTAGGTTGTTTATCAGCTACTTTTTCACCCTCATACCGTTATTATCAGTGAGCATTTTGATGAGGTAATCAAAATACTGATTTGTAGATTAAGATAAATTAAAAACTAAAAAACAGTCACCTAATGCCTAATTCAAGAAGAAAAAGTACCAAATTATTGTTTATTTTATTCTGTCAATGTAGGTTGTTTATCAGCTACTTTTCCACCCTCATACGCTTATTAATTTAAAATAAAATCTCACTAGATCCTAATACTGTTCTTCTTTTGGGCTGTTAATGATCAGTGAGCATTTTGATGATGCCTAATTCAAGAAGAAGAAGTACCAAATTATTGTCTTTTTTATACTGTCAATATAGGTTGTTTATCAGCTACTTTTCCACCCTCATACCCTTATTAATTTAAAATGAAGTCTCACTAGATCCTAATACTGTTCTTCTTTTGGGCTGTAAGTCATCAGTTAGCATTTTGATGATGCCTAATTCAAGAAGAAATAGTACCAAATTATTTTCTTTTTTATACTGTCAATGTAGGTTGTTTATCAGCTACTTTTTCACCCTCAAACCGTTATTATCAGTGAGCATTTTGATGAGGTAATCAAAATACTGATTTGGAGATTAAGATAAATTAAAAACTAAAAAACAGGCACCTAATGCCTAATTCAAGAAGAAAAAGTACCAAATTATTGTCTTTTTTATACTGTCAATGTAGGTTGCTTATCAGCTACTTTTCCACCCTCATACCCTTATTAATTTAAGATGGAAAGAAATCTCACTAGATCCTAATACTGTTCTTCTTTTGGGCTGTTAATCCTCAGTGAGCATTTTGATGATACCTAATTTAAGAAGAAGAAGTACCAAATTATTGTTATCTGTTAATGGTCAGGGAACATTTTGATGAGGTAACCACAATACTGATTCGGAGAATAAGATAAATTAAAAACTAAAAAACAGGCACCTAATGCCTAATTGAAGAAGAAAAAGTACCAAGTTATTGTTTTTTTTATAATGTCAATGTGGGTTGTTTATCAGCTACATTTCCACCCTCATACCCTTAATAATTTAAGATGGAAAGAAATCTCACTAGATCCTAATACTGTTCTTCTTTAGGGCTATTAATCATCAGTGAGCATTTTGATGATGCCCAATTCAAGAAGAAGAAGTACCAAATTATTGTCTTTTTTATACTGTCAATGTAGGTTGCTTATCAGCTACTTTTCCACCCTCATACCCTTATTAATTAAAGATGAAAAGTAATCTTACTAAATCCTAATACTGTTCTCCTTTTGGGCTGTTGATCATCAGTGAGCATATTGATGATGACTAAGTCAAGAAGAAAAAGTACCAAATTATTGTCTTTTTTATACTGTCAATGTAGGTTGTTTATCAGCTACTTTTCCACCCTCATACCCTTATTAATTTAAGATGGAAAGAAATCTCACTAGATCCTAATACTGTTCTCCTTTTGGGCTGTTGATGATCAGTGAGCATTTTGATGCTGCCTAATTCAAGAAGAAAAAGTACCAAATTATTGTCTATTTTATACTGTCAATGTAGGTTATTTATCAGCTACTCTTCCACCCTCATACCATTATTAATTTAAGATGGAAAGAAATCTCACTAGATCCTAATACTGTTCTTCTTTTGGGCTCTTAATCATCAGTGAGCATTTTGATGATGCCTAATTCAAGAAGAAGAAGTACCAAATTATTGGTATCTGTTAATCGTCAGTGAGCATTTTGATGATGTAACCACAATACTGATTTGGAGAATAAGATAAATCAAAAACTGAAAAAAAGGCACCTAATGCCTAATTCAAGAAGAAAAAGTACCAAATTATTGTCTATTTTATACTGTCAATATTGGTTGTTTATCAGCTACTTTTCCACCCTCATACCCTTATTAATTAAAGATGAAAAGTAATCTTACTAGATCCTAATACTGTTCTTCTTTTTGGCTATTAATCATCAGGGAGCATTTTGATGATGCCCAAATTATTGTCTTTTTTATACTGTCAATGTAGGTTGCTTATCAGCTACTTTTCCACCTTCATACCCTTATTAATTAAAGATGAGAAGTAATCTTACTAGATCCTAATACTGTTCTCCTTTTGGGCTGTTGATCATCAGTGAGCATATTGATGATGACTAAGTCAAGAAGAAAAAGTACCAAATTACTGTCTTTTTTATAGTGTCAATGTGGGTTGTTTATCAGCTACTTTTCCACCCTCATACCCTTATTAATTTAAGATGGAAAGAAATCTCACTAGATCCTAATACTGTTCTCCTTTTGTGCTGTTGATGATCAGTGAGCATTTTGATGCTGCCTAATTCAAGAAGAAAAAGTACCAAATTATTGTCTATTTTATACTGTCAATGTAGGTTATTTATCAGTTACTTTTCCACCCTCATACCATTATTAATTTAAGATGGAAAGAAATCTCACTAGATCCTAATAATGTTCTTCTTTTGGGCTGTTAATCATCAGTGAGCATATTGATGAGCTAATCACAATACTGATTTGGAGAATAAGATAAATTAAAAATTAAAAAACAGGCACCAAATGCCTAATTCAAGAAGAAAAAGTACTAAATTATTGTCTATTTTATACTGTCAATGTATGTTGTTTATCAGCTACTTTTCCACCCTCATACTCTTATTAATTTAAGATGGATAGAAATCTCGCTAGATCCTAATACGGTTCTTCTTTTGGGCTGTTGATCATCAGTGAGCATTTTGATGATGCCTAATTCAAGAAGAAAAAGTACCAAATTATTGTCTATTTTATACTGTCAATGTAGGTTGTTTATCAGCTACTTTACCGCCATCATACCATTATTATCAGTGAGCATTTTGATGAAGTAATCACAATACTGATTTGGAGAATAAGATAAATTAAAAACTAAAAAACAGGCAGCTAATGCCTAATTGAAGAAGAAAAAGTACCAAGTTATTGTTTTTTTTATAATGTCATTGTGGGTTGTTTATCAGCTACATTTCCACCCTCATACCCTTAATAATTTAAGATGGAAAGAAATCTCACTAGATCCTAATACTGTTCTTCTTTTGGGCTATTAATCATCAGTGAGCATTTTGATGATGCCTAATTCAAGAACAAGAAGTACCAAACTATTGTCGTTTTGATACTGTCAATGTAGGTTGCTTATCAGATACTTTTCCACCCTCATACCCTTATTGATTAAAGATGAAAAGTAATCTTACTAGATCCTAATACTGTTCTCCTTTTGGGCTGTTGATCATCAGCGAGCATATTGATGATGACTAAGTCAAGAAGAAAAAGTACCAAATTATTGTCTTTTTTATACTGTCAATGTAGGTTGTTTATCAGCCACTTTTCCACCCTCATACCCTTATTAATTTAAGATGGAAAGAAATCTCACTAGATCCTAATACTGTTCTCCTTTTGGGCTGTTGATGATCAGTGAGCATTTTGATGCTGCCTAGTTCAAGAAGAAAAAGTACCAAATTATTGTCTATTTTATACTGTCAATGTAGGTTATTTATCAGCTACTTTTCCACCCTCATACCATTATTAATTTAAGATGGACAGAAATCTCACTAGATCCTAATACTGTTCTTCTTTTGGGCTGTTAATCATCAGTGAGCATATTGATGAGCAAATCACAATACTGATTTGGAGAATAAGATAAATTTAAAACTAAAAAATAGGTACCAACTAAAAAAGTACCAAATTATTGTTTATTTTATTCTGTCAATGTAGGTTGTTTATCAACTACTTTTACACCCTCATACCCTTATTAATTTAAGATGGAAAGAAATCTCACTAGATCCTAATACTGTTCTTCGTTTGGGCTGTTAATAATCAGTGAGCATTTTGATGATGCCTAATTCAAGAAGAAGAAGTACCGAATTATTGTCTTTTTTATACTGTCAATATAGGTTGTTTATCAGCTACTTTTCCACCCTCATACCCTTATTAATTTAAAATGAAATCTCACTAGATCCTAATACTGTTCTTCTTTTGGGCTGTTAGTCATCAGTGAGCATTTTGATGATGCCTAATTCAAGAAGAAAAAGTACCAAATTATTTTCTTTTTTATACTGTCAATGTAGGTTGTTTATCAGCTACCTTTTCACCCTCATACCGTTATTATCAGGGAACATTTTGATGAGGTAACCACAATACTGATTTGGAGAATAAGATAAATTAAAAACTAAAAAACAGGCACCTAATGCCTAATTGAAAAAGAAAAAGTACCAAGTTATTGTTTTTTTTATAATGTCAATGTGGGTTGTTTATCAGCTACTTTTCCACCCTCATACCCTTATTAATTTAAGATGGAAAGAAATCTCACTAGATCCTAATACTGTTCTTCTTTTGGGCTGTTAATCATCAGTGAGCATTTTGATGACGCCTAATTCAAGAAGAAGAAGTACCAAATTATTGTCTGTTTTATACTGTCAATGTAGGTTGTTTATCAGCTACTTTTCCACCCTCATACCCTTATTAATTAAAGATAAAAAGTAATCTTACTAGATCCTAATACTGTTCTTCTTTTGGGCTGTTAATCATCAGTGAGCATTTTGATGATGCCTAATTCAAGAAGAAAATGTACCAAATTATTGTCTTTTTTATACTGTCAATGTAGGTTGTTTATCAGCTACTTTTCCACCCTCATACCCTTATTAATTCAATATGGGTAGAAATCTCACTAGATCGTAATACTGTTCTTCTTTTGGGCTGTTAATCATCAGTGAGCATATTGATGATGACTAAGTCAAGAAGAAAAAGTACCAAATTATTGTATTTTTTATACTGTCAATGTAGGTTGTTTATCAGCTACTTTTCCACCCTCATACCCTTATTAATTTAAGATGGAAAGAAATCTCACTAGATCCTAATACTGTTCTCCTTTTGGGCTGTTGATGATCAGTGAGCATTTTGATGATGCCTAATTCAAGAAGAAAAAGTACCAAATTATTGTCTATTTTATACTGTCAATGTAGGTTATTTATCAGCTACTTTTCCACCCTCATACCATTATTAATTTAAGATGGAAAGAAATCTCAATAGATCCTAATACTGTTCTTCTTTTGGGCTGTTAATCATCATTTAGCATATTTATGAGCTAATCACAATACTGATTTGGAGAATAAGATAAATTAAAAACTAAAAAACAGGCACCTAATGCCTAATTCAAGAAGAAAAAGTACCAAATTATTGTCTTTTTTATACTGTCAATGTAGGTTGTTTATCAACTACTTTTCCACCCTCATACTCTTATTAATTTAAGATGGATAGAAATCTCGCTAGATCCTAATACTGCTCTCCTTTTGGGCTGTTGATCATCAGTGAGCATTTTGATGATGCCTAATTCAAGAAGAAAAAGTACCAAATTATTGTCTATTTTATACTGTCAATGTATGTTGTTTATCAGCTACTTTTCCGCCATCATACCATTATTATCAATGAGCATTTTGATGAAGTAATCACAATACTGATTTAGAGAATAAGATAAATTAAAAACTAAAAAGAGGCACCTAATGCCTAATTCAAGTAGAAAAAGTACCAAATTATTGTCTTTTTTATACAGTCAATGTAAGTTGTTTATCAGCTACTTTTCCCCCCTCATACTCTTGTTAATTTAAGATGGATAGAAATCTCGCTAGATCCTAATACTGTTCTTCTTTTGGGCTGTTGATCATCAGTGAGCATTTTGATGATGCCTAATTCAAGAAGAAAAAGTACCAAATTATTGTTTACTTTAAACTGTCAATGTAGGTTGTTTATCAGCTACTTTTCCACCCTCATACCCTTATTATCAGTGAGCATTTTGATGAGGTAATCACAATACTGATTTGGAGAATAAGATAAATTAAAAGCTAAAAAACAGGCACTTAATGCCTAATTCAAGAAGAAAAAGTACCAAGTTATTTTTTTTTTTATAATATCAATGTAGGTTGTTTATCACCTACTTTTCCATCCTCATACCCTTATGAATTTAAGATGGAAAGAAATTTCACTAGACCCTAATACTGTTCTTCTTTTGGGCTGTTAATCATCAGTGAGCATTTTGATGATGCTTAATTCAAGAAGAAGAAGTACCAAATTATTGTCTTTTTATACTGTCAATGTAGGTTGTTTATCAGCTACTTTTCCACCCTCATACCATTATTAATTTCAGATGGAAAGAAATCTGATTAGATCCTAATACTGTTCTTCTTTTGGGCTGTTAATCATCAGTGAGCATATTGATGATGCCTAATTCAAGAAGAAAAAGTACCAAATTATTGCCCTTTTTTATACTGTCAATGTAGGTCGTTTATCAGCTACTTTTCCACCCTCATACCCTTATTAATTTAAGATGGAAAGAAATCTCACTAGATCCTAATACTCTTCTTCTTTTGGGGTGTTAATCATCAGTAGAAATCTCACTAGATCCTAATACTGTTCTTCTTTTAGGCTGTTAATCATCAGTGAGCATATTGATGATGCCTAATTCAAGAAGAAAAAGTACCAAATTATTGCCCTTTTTTATACTGTCAATGTAGGTTGTTTATCAGCTACTTTTCCACCCTCATACCCTTATTAATTTAAGATGAAAAGAAATCTCACTAGATTCTAATACTGTTTCTCTCTGGGGTTGTTAATCATCAGTGAGCATTTTGATGATGCCTAAATCAAGAAGAAAATGTACAAAATTATTGTCTTTTTTATACTGTCAATGTAGGATATTTATCAGCCATTTTTCCACCCTCATACCCTTATTAATTTAAGATGGATATAAATCTCACTAGATCCTAATACTGTTCTTCTTTTGGGCTGTTGATCATCAGTGAGCATTTTGATGATGCCTAATTCAAGAAGAAGAAGTACCAAAATATTTTTCTTTTTTATACTGTCAATGTAGGTTGTTTATCAGCTACTTTTGCACCCTCATAGTATTATTAATTTAAGATGGATAGAAATCTCACTAGATCCTAATACTGTTCTTCTTTTGGGCTGTTAATCATCAGTGAGCATATTGATGATGCCTAAGTCAAGAAGAAGAAGTACCAAATTATTGTCTATTTTATACTGTCAATGTAGGTTGTTTATCAACTACTTTTCCACCCTCATACCATTATTAATTTAAGATGGATAGAAATCTCACTAGATCCTAATACTGTTCTTCTTTTGGGCTGTTAATCATTTTTTTTTTTTTTTTTTTTTTTTTTTTTTTAATTTTTTATTTATATTTTACCAACCAAAAAAAAAAAATTTACAAAAATTGGTTTTTATTTAAACAATTCAAAATTAACCTAAAACTATTCATTTTCTTATTAATTTTGTTTTTATATATGCTTATAGTTATTTTATCTATAGGATTTCGTACTCCTTAGCACTTTCATATTTATATTTATTTTTTGGAAAATTTCAAAAACCAAAAAAATGTTTTTTCTTTTTTTTTTTAATATTAAAAAAAACACTACAACTAAACTTAAACTAACTTAAACTATCTAAACCTAGAGAGAAAGAGAAAGAAGCAAAACACCATATTTTGCCTCTTTCTACACGTATGCATTCTCTAACCACCAATGTTTTCTTACAATACGCTTGTCATTGTTTGGAATAAACATATCGTATTTACAGATCGAGTTATCCAAAATATTAGGATTAAAATCAATGATTTTGCATGTGGCCCTCCTATTATAATGATATAATAGGGGCACATGTTCACGGTTTTGCATAAAACCATTTGCATCTATATATATGAAGTGCTCGGGAGCAATAAAGCCCGTTTTCATACTATACTGGATATATTCCTCGTTATGATAGTATATTTTGGATATTAATCCATTTTCTGAAGTTTTTAGCGAGCGATCAATGTGGTTTCGGATCAATTTTATTATAAAATTGTCAAACCTAACAATGTTAGCTTCTTTATATATATATTTATTTGAATAAAAGTGTTTGAAATCTGTTTCAGGTTTACGCGTTTTGTTAATGCAGGCTCTAATACATTTTCTCTCGAACCTTCTTATTTTTTCCATTAGGCTAGCACTTATATTAAACCATATAGGTGCTCCATATGCCAATATTGGTCTGATAAGTGACTGATAAGCAATTATTTTTACTCTGGGGTTAATATTTTTGTTATAAAATAATTTTTTGGCCGCCATAAAGGCTTTATTTCCTTTTGTTAGAATATAACTTACATGATCAGTAAATTTTAAATTTCGGTGTAAATATATACCTAAATACTTAACTACTTTTTTACTATTTAAAGTTTGACCATTAGTCGTTTTTATTTTAAATTTTCTCCAATTTTTTTTAATATTGTAGCTGGTTTTATCCACAGTATCGCGGAATAAAATTGTTTCGCACTTATGGGTATTAATTTTAAGTATCCAAATCCTACAATAATCTACTGTAAGGTTGAACATCTTCTGAACGCTATTTTGGATCGTTTGTACAGAATCGCTTGCAGAATAAAGTATGATATCATCTGCAAACGCTAACGTTGAATTTAAGCCTTTTAGTTTATTTAATTTTTTTAATAAGTCTATAGTATAAATTGTAAACAGTATAGGAGAATTAACTGTTCCTTGTTGTAAACCGTTTTCCATTTTATATTTTTTTTGCGAGCTATGTTTTTGATTCATTACAACAAATTCGTTTTCCGAGACCATGTCTTGGATTAAGTTCACAAGATGGTTTGGAAATCTATACTGAATCAGTTTAAAAATTAAGCCGTCTAGCCATACTGTATTAAACGCTTTTTCTAGGTCGATTAGGCATGCCCCTATCCCAAATTTTTTATTTATATACCAGCATATGTCAGATGTTAATTTGGTTATTGCATTAACTGAGTTATGTTTATGCCGAAAGCCAAATTGGTTTTCTGGTAGTAAATTTTTATCTTTGACAAAATTATTTATTTTGTCATTTATTAATGTTTCGTAAAGCTTACTTATATTAGGTAACAAACTAATAGGTCGATAATTACCCGGAGAAGTAGGATCTTTTCCTGGTTTTTTTATCATTACGACTTTTGCTGTTTTCCATATTTTTGGGAAATGGCAATAATTTAATAAATTATTAAACAAGATTGTATAATTTAATATAATCTTGTCACTTAAATTTCTTAATACAATGTTTGGTATATTATCGATACCAGATGAAGTTTTATTTCTGAGGTTTTTAAATTTTGATAAAAGTTCGTCAAAATTAGTAAAAAAACTATTTTCAGTATCTTGCTCTGTTGATTTGTTTATCGCACTAAAATTACATATAGCATTATGGTTTTCTAAATTTTGTTTATGGCTGTTTTTAAAGTTTTGTATACTATTGGTTATTCTTGTATGGAAATGGCTATTTGGGATATTTATACTATGTGTTTGTTGCAAATATGTTCCTAAAATATTGTTTATGTCTTCTTTTCTGTCAATAATAAATTGCCCTAAGTTGTTTTTATTTAAAATATTAACATTAATGTTGTTGTTGATAAATAAATGTTGTTCAGTTGTGTTAATACATAATTTTCTAATATTGTTATTAGAGTATGTGCTGCGAAACATTTTTTTAATTTCTGGGAACATATTTTTATTTGATGGAGAAATTTGTTTTATTCTGGTTTTCCAGTAGCTGCTTACTTCTATTTTAATTTGCTGGCTTATAAGGTTGGTGATATTCTTAAGAAGACTTCTTAACAACAAAATATCTTGACTGCTAAAATTTAGATTGCGTTTATAGATTCTATGTATGTCATTTAATATTTGATTTTTTTTCTTTAAGAGTTTTTTCAATTTAAAAGAATAGTATTTTCGCAGATTATTGGCGTTTTCGATATTTACTTTCGGTATTGTTTCATTTACAGTATCTAAAATTACTTTATCTAATGTTTTTAAGTGGTAAACTATGTTTGCTATTGCTATATTTACAGTGTCACTAATTTTATTGGCACTATTATTATATTCAAAATTAAAATTTTTATCCAATTGGTTGCGAAATTTATTCCAATCAGCTTTATGGTATAAAAATTTATTTTTAATAATAGGCTCTTGAAGCAAAGAGTTGTTATTTTCGATTACTACGTTCATACTAATAGCCTTATGGTCGCTATCATATGGTATTGTTAATAATCGGTTATAGGTCCCAGTATCACCCAATTTTAATCTCACATCTACTATAGCCAGATCTAAATATGAATTTGTTCTGGGGTACGTAGGAGAGTCCGGAATTTTTAAGCTACATTTATATAATATTTTGTTACTTTCTAGCCACCTATAGAGTTTTAAACCTCTATTGTTATTATTTTCGTTTAGCCATGACTGGTGCTTAGCATTAAAATCACCAATTATGACGTATAAATTATTTAAGTTTCCTAAGTCTAAGGTTTCGAACAATTTATTTATTTCATTGATAAATTCATTATCATTTCCATTTACTGCGTATATGGATATGATGAATAATTTTTTATTATTTTTTAGTACTACAGAAATAATACATGATTCAATACAAATGAAACTGTTGAACAAATTTCTTTTTATTACTTTGTATTTAATTTTGTTTTTAATGCAGATTGCTGTACCCCCGCCTTGAGTTTCTTTGTTACGATCTCTTCTTATGAGATTGTAATCGTCGAGTTTAATGTAATGCTTATCATTTAAATGTGTTTCGTTTATACACATAATATCAGGTTTGTTGGTGTTCAGAAAATCTATTAGAGAGAATCTCTTGTTATATGAAACGAGAGAATTCACATTGGCTGAAATTATTTTTAATATTCGATCATTCATATTGTTCGTTAGGTAATGCACTTAAATCTAGCATGTAATCGATTCTCTCAGAGTTTATATTTATTTTTTTTTCAACATGTGAGAACTTTTGTTCCAAGCTGTTTAATTGAGACTTTATCTCTTGCATTATTTGCATTACGGTTGCAATTGTATTATTACTATTGTTATTAAGATTATTAGTATTAGGGTTAGTGTCTTTTCTTAAATTTACGTTAGTATTTTTCTTTACCATATTTGCATATGATGTTGTTGGTGTGCTAAAGGCCGTAAACATGTTATGACGCTCAGCTAATTTTTCTCTTACTTTATTTCGAAGATCTTCTCTTTGTTCCAATCTACGTCTATATTCTGTGCAGTTTCTATAGGTTGCCGGATGCCCATTTGTTTTACAAAGTATGCAGTATAGTTGATTCTGGTCATCATTTTTTTTGATTTCGCACTCACCTGGGTTGTGCGATTTGCCGCATTTTACACAACGGAAATCCATGTTGCAATTGGATGCCGTGTGACCGAATCTCTGGCATCTTTTGCATTGCAAAATGGGTTGCTTTTTAATATTTTCCCAACAGACCATACTGTGATCTATTGCTCTAATTTTATTTATTTCAGCACTTCTTGTGGAGCTTGAAGTCTGTACGATAAAATGTGGCAAAGTTATGTTGTTTGCCAAGGAATATTTAGTGGTTAATCTGGTAACCTTTTCGAAAATAATATTTTCATTTTCCTGTGCCTTTAGCAGATTAAGTACCTCATCGCATGTATAGACGGATGGTAAGCCTTTCAGCACAAACGTATTCTTTTTTAATTCTTTAGGCGTATATGTATAGTAATTTGTGTTGGTTTTTTTGAGTAAATCACATAGCTCTGTATAATGATTTAACTTATATGTGTAAATTATAGCGTTACCTTCTCTTTTTTGTTTTACTAAGAATTCATTGAACATTAATTTTTCCTTAATTATTTTTTTAATTAAATGTATGTCAGTACCAAATATACTGATTGGAGGCATTTTTTTATTTTCATTGTTATTATTGATTTTATTATTTGTATTAGTATTTACATTGTTAATATTAACATTATTTTTGTCAATATTATTATTATTCTTATTATCATTTATATGTTCTTTATATTTTTTGTTTTTATTGTTTTCTTGTTTTTTTTCATTATTTTTTTTTGAAAGTACTTTTATGTACTCTCCAAGCTCGTCATTATTATTTTCCTCTCCCTCTGATGTGATAGTGAGGTTATCTTCATCCATCTCTTGGTTCTCCATCAGGGGAGAGAATCTGTTATTATTCTGTACCGAGACAGAAGCACATGTTTCATTTATTTTATTCGGATTTGAATTTTTTTCATTATTTTTAAGTAAAATTTCTATTTGGAATTCTAATTTTTCTAGTTTAGTTTTTAGTTTAGTATTTTCACTACGTAGTGATTTAAGTTTTTTGTTTTCCGACATTGTCGCGTTTTTTTTCACTATTCTTCTTTTTGCCTTAAAAATTTCGTTTAATTTTTTATTAGTGTAACTAAAGTCATGATTTTTAATTATATTTATATTTTCACTTTCGGATTGCATTGCAATCCCAAAATGGGACACAAAATTATTGAGTATTTTTTTATTATAATTATTTTTTCTTTTTGGTTTTTATATTATTTAGATTATTTCTTATTTACTTATTTATTTAATAATTTTTTTTTTAAATATTTTTCCACCGATTTAATTTTATACGTCCGTTCTCAACAAGAGTTGAGGTCCAACCCTCTGGTTTAAAATAATTATACTTAATTTCACTATTCTTATATTTATTACTAATTATTAACATTCTATTAATAGGTTCATATTTACCATAATTTGTTCTGTGTAATGTTAATGTAAAGAGATTTGAGTGGTGTAAACGAGTATTTGTGTTAATGATAATTTTATTTAAAGTGGAAGGGGAAATAATACCGCCTTTAATAATTTCGAAAATAAATAAAACATCAGCTACTTCCCGCCTTTTCCACAGAGACTTAAGATGGAGAAGGTTTAGCCTATGCTCATATGGAGGGAGTCTTGTATGATCATCCCAAGGCAAACTACGTAGTTCAAACCTTAAAAAATTTTTTTTGAACAGCTTCTATTCTTTGTATTAATGAATTATAAAATATAGACCAGACCTGACATGCATATTCAAGATGGGGTCTAACGAGGCATGTATACAATGATTTAAAAATGTAAGGATCATTAAACTCCTTTGACCAACGTCTTATGAAGCCCAACATTGAACTAGCTTTATTAACGATGTTCTCGTAGTGGAGTTTAAATGATAGTTTATCATCGAAATAAACTCCTAAGTCCTTAATTGAATTAACCTTTTCTAAGGTTTCGTTGTTTCGAGCATATCTAAAGCTAAATGGTTGGGTTCGACGTGTGTAACACATGAGTGCACATTTACTAATGTTTAGTAAAAGATTGTTATTAATGCACCAAATATAAAATTTATCTAGATCAGCTTGAAGCATATGAACGTCTTGCATCGACGTTATTGTTTTGAAAATCTTCATATCATCAGCGTAAATTTTCAAATCGCTGTTACAAATTATAGAAGCCACATCATTGATAGCAATAATAAATAACAGTGGTCCTAAATGACTCCCCTGGGGAACTCCAGAATTTGATATGAATGGTGATGAAAATGAAGTGCGGAATAAAACAGTATAGGTCCTCTTATTAATCTTATTAAGATATGAGTTGACCCATTGTACAAATTTTGTAGGAAATCCTAGTTTTTTGAGTTTTAGTAAAATAATACTATGGGGTAAAATATCAAATGCTTTACTAAAATCGGTGTAAATTACATCCGTTTGGAATTCCGCTTCTATATTGACTAAGAAGGTTGATGTCGATTCTACAAGGTTGGTCACTGTAGACTTCTTTTTCAAAAAACCGTGTTGATGGGTCGTTAAAAAGTTAGTGCAATGATTGTAAATAGAATCAAAAATCATCAACTCAAAAACTTTTGGAATAGTGGAAATTTTGGAAATTGGTCTATAATTATTTATCTCATTTTTTGAATTTTTTTTATGTGTAGGTTTAATAAAAGCTTTTTTCCAATTAGATGGGAATAGGCCACAGTTGATAGAAGTAGTGGAGCAGCCAAGGCATCTGAGCATTTCTTTAGAACTAGTTCAGGAACGCTATCAGATCCAGGAAATATATTGTTCTCCAGGTTATTCAGATATTTCTTCGCAAGACTATCGTCAATAATAAGTTCTCTAAAAGTAGTTTTTGGATAGGCATCAACGTGGGAGAACTTTGTTTCATCAGCCATGAAAACTGTTTTATAGTAAGAGGCAGAGAGAAATTCACAAAAGAATTGAGAAATGGTTTTAGCGTTATTACTTTGTTTCCCATTGAATTTCATAAAAACTGGGTACTCATCGCTTTTCCTTTTTGAGTTAATAAATTTCCAGAAGGCTTTAGGATTGTTAATGAGTGTCAAAGAAATGTTTTGAACTTAGTTATTATAGCTTTGTTTAACAGATTGTTTGAACAGAATGAAAAAATAGTTGAATGAATGGTAATCTGTTAGATTCTTGATTTTCATGTATCTCTGCCATGCCTTGGGTTTTTTATTTTTTAACTTTCTAATATCCTTAGTGAACCAAGGCAGGCTTGGATTTGGATCTTTAATTTTAATAATAGGAATATAGAGTTGAAATGCCTCAAACATTACTAAACACTTATTGCATATTTACATTACATTTACCATTCTAATTTTACGATTACAAAGTGAATTTACTGTTACCGTTCCGTAAATGAAAATTGCTCGTTGGGCATGTTACTTTTCTTTAACCTTCTGCGGCATATATTAAATTTAAGATTAGACCCTTTCATTGTAATTTTTTTTCGAAAATTACTAGAATGAATTAATATTAATTTTTTATATCATCATAAGCAAATATTTTAATGACCAGAACTGTGCAGATTCATTAGGAATTAAAGAGTGAAATAATTTTCAGGCCAAAATGGACCTATCTATATTTGTGTGTGTTAATCACTAAAGAGTTGTTCTTGTTATTACAAAACAACTGATAAAATTTTTTAGCACCATTTCTACACAATTATAAAAAAAAATATACCAATTTTCGTCGAAAAACCAAAAATATAATTTTATTCCTTATTTACAAAATAAATAAATTTTTAAATAAATTAGAATTTAATTAAGTGAAGTTTGTTTTTATAAAAACGCATTAAATGCATACAGGATACCCTATAAAGTTTTTACTTTTTACCATTGAAGCTAATGAAAATCGATAAATCAAATTTATTTCCATTCAAGCATATGTACTAACGTATTTATAATATGTATATATATACGTTCATCCTTCATTTATTTTATAATCCCTTATCTTTTTAAATTTAAGACTTTTATCTTTCGAAACGAAATGAAGGAGGGAAAAATCCATCAAAAACATACACCTATTTATCTGTAAGAATTTGCAACAAAATATTTATATAAAAAAATAACAAAAACACCGGTACACACAACCACCTTCATTATCTTTATAGGAATTTGATAGTAATGCAAGGAAAATAATAAAAAATAAAAAATCTCAAGTCAGCATTTTGGGTGAAACTGAAAATAATTCCTTTCCATTTAATATAAAATGAACGAATGGCATTGATATAAAAGGTAAAAATAAAAGAATTAAAAATAAAGAATATATAATATAATATGTATATGTATAATATATTATATACATATTATATATGTTTGTATCTAATGAAAATTGCTAATAATGATTTTCCAATACTTTTTATATCTACACCACACACACATACATTTTCTTTTTAGTTTTATTTCATAATATAAAATACTATTTTAACAAGATAAGAATTTAAAAAAAAAAAAATAAATAGTTAAAAAAAAATAAAAATTCCAAGTAAGCACACAATCAACAACGTATACCAAATAGACCACATCAGATGGTACTTTTTTGTTTTGTTTTTCTTACTACGAAACTATCAAAATGGTATTCCTAATAATGGTATTTTTTTTTTTTTTATATACTGCTATGTAATGTTTTTTAAGGTCCTGTATCTGACTTAAAAGAAAATATTACTGTATTTTAACGTTTTTTTTTAATTTCATGTTACTTGTGATGCTGATCAAGAAGATGAATGGTGAATTCCACAATTCACTTGCACAACATATATTATATGTATATATATATGAATCTATTAAGGATATGTATTTTTAAAAATATATAAGATTCTGTACCTAGCTACACCTGACAAATATTTACTTTCAATTTTGCCATTATCACAGGATTCAAATAGAAAGGTAAACCGTTAGGTAAACTATTATTTTATTTTAACAAAATACCATTTAAGCTTATTTTATTCGATTTTTTTATTTGTCATCTCATCTTTATGAGAGTAGATTTTGTTTAGAATAATGACGGCTTCTTTCCAGTGAAAGATACAATATTGTTTCATGTCTGCTAATATTTTATCACTATACCGGAGTTTTAGTTTGCCCCTAAGATTTGGTCTAAATTCGAAGCTTCTCTCGCCTGGGATATTTTTATTCATACACTTTAGATGTCCATCAATGTAGTCTTTTGACTTTAATTTTCTTAACTACGTCGTCGCAACAAATTTATTACTATAAGACTACTCTTATAACACTATTATAGCACTTTTAGTGTTAATTTGAGTGCTCTGAAATTGTTGCGATCCTATAAGGCACTATACATTACATATGTATTAGTGTATATGTTTTTATTTTCAAACGAAATTCAATTGAAATAATTTATGTTGTGCGAGAGTTAGAAAGGTATTACCTATTTTTATTTTAAAATAATAATTTTATGGAGTTTATATTAAATTTCATGAGAAAGAGAGATAGATATTAATTACATATTTTTATATTTAAGTATGTAAATGTTTTTTAATATGTATTTATATAAATGTCTTTATGTCTAATGCGGTTAAAAATATTTGTGTTAATATTTATAATTATTGCGACCCAAATGCAAAATTTGGCTGTGAAAGACAATTCATTGATATTTATTATAATAATACTTCGAAAAATAACCAATTTTTAATTAAATAAAAGAAAATATATTTTAAAATTCATCTTTAAAATGTTAAATAATGTACGTTAATTTATTAATGCATAACATAAAATTTGATATTTAAATAATTATTCTTTTAAGTAAAAATGATAGCTACTTTTGTGAAAAGAATACAAAATAAAGCTTTTCAGTTTTTGTTTATTTAAAAAAAATTGCTTTTATAATGTCTGTAGAAAATAATGGCCGTCCTAAAATATTTATTCTAAATATTTATTCAAAAGCTACAGTAGGCTTATTAGTAACAATATAGGAATACAGTGAAATCATAACACTACTACTCCTACTCTACCAATTTTATTCTTATAAAAATATTTTAACTCTTATTATAGAATTACGCACTTTTAGAGTTACAACAACATTGCTGTAGCACTTGCTGAAAATCCTACATTATAACAACTTCCGCAAATGTTATTAGAACATTTAGAACATAGATAGCAAAATAAAGTGCATATTGATCTTATTGTTAAGGAAATAAGCCCCTACATTTTCATTTTAAGACGACTACGGAAATACTTCTCAAAAACGGTATTACACATTATTTATTCCTCAGATATTTTGTCCAACATAACATATCTTAATCCGATCTGGTGTAATGCCCCACAAAGTGCGCTAAACAGAATTGATGTACTGCATAAAAAGACTATTAAAACGATACACTATTATCCAAGATTATTCCCAACCAGGTCTTTGTATTCAGATCAATATATAAGTTTTGAAAATATCTGTAAGCGAGAACTATACACCACTGCTTTCAGAATTGGGAATAATTTAATAAAACATCATTTCATTTTGAATAGAATGGTTGATATACATAATTATAATACTAGAAATAAGCCAATTTTTATTTAATACTGTTCAAAACTGATAAACAAAAAAAACTGCTTTTATAATTGTCTGAAATTGTATAATGAATTGCCAGAAGAATTAAAATTATTAATAATATTTGTTATTTTAAAAAGCAAATTATAAAATATATTTTAGAAAATTAAGTAGATAATATAAAAATTATTTTTATAAAAATTATTTTTGTAAGATATATTGTAGCACATTTAGTAATTATTTAAGTAATTATTGCATTTTTTGTTCTTTTATTTTCTTTTCTTTCATAATTAAAATATTAATTTTAAGCATAAGTCATTAATTTAGTATTTAATTTTAGTATTTAAAAAAAAAATTAAGTTTTTATTTTTGAATTGATTTAAACATGAATTAAACTTAATTGATTATGAATTGACACTGAATTAAAAAAAACTATAAGACCAAACAGCTTAGGCTAGGGTCTATAAAAAAAAAAAAATAAAAATTTTTGAGAACTTATATCTGTATATCTATACATGTTATTTTATTTACCCTTAAGTTATGTTAAGTTTTTGTAAATTTTAAATTGAATAAAGAAAAAAAAAACATTATTCTCATCAAAACATGGTTGTAGCACCTGTAGTGCTTATTGGGAGTCATATAGGAGTCTTATAGCACTAATTTTTTTTTATAATAAAATTTTACCGGGGTTCAACCTCATTATATGCAACTCATACAGTATGACAATATATCTTCTCCTTCATATCAAAATATTATCTCCGTTTATAATATAGCAGGTGAAGGACAAATTTTTCAGGAAGGAACTTAGTACATGCATACGCACTTGTCTTGGACAGTTTTCATGGTTTTAATCTGTAGAGAAGATTATAAAAGATGTGTAATTTTTATTTTTCTTTTTTGGGGATAGGAGCTTTGACGCGATATATTTTCCATAACTTCAACGCTAATGTCGTTTGTGAAATATTAATATATACTGTTTTCAAGGTAGGTGTACTTTAGAACAACATTAATATTTTTATACGTTAATAGCATAATCTTGTTTTATCGTTATTTATACTTAATCTATAATTTCTATAATATGCCCGCATTTCTGAGTAATAGCAATTTTATTAGATCGGAAATAGAGTTTTGTTAATGAGGTCTTATGTAAAGAATTGCAAATATTAAAATTTTTAAATTCCCTTCAATATTCTGTTTACAACAATTTTTACCACATTTTTGAACACAACTAGACTACCTCTGCTAGGTATTGATTAAAATTTGTTGTCCTGAATAATTATTTAGCCCTTTATTGCATGAATTTTTTTTTTAGATGAAACATTTTTTTTCTGGTGTGCAATATAACTATATAAATAAAAAGAAAAAGTAATTTTTTTCCAAAAAAAATAGTTTTGGTCCGAGTATTTGGCCATTTTCTTATTCTTGCATATGTGCAACATTATGCAATAAAAGTAAGAATTCAAGTGTATGAAAATATTTATTAAAAAGAAAGTGTTTTTCTTAAAAATAAAATTAATAATTTTAATTATTTTTTTTTAACAAAAATAAATATTCAAAATTGACAAATAAAAATAAATTAACAATTCAGGTAAAAAACAAAAAAAAAAACAATAAAAAAAAAAACAAGCAAAAAATATTAAATAGGTATTCAAGTAATAAAAAGTAAATTAATTATTATGAAATGACTTAAAACAGTTCCTAGTTTTGTTGAAACAAAGTGAGACCACATTTATCACATTTAACAAATGTATATCCGTCGCATTTAGGTACCTTGCACTGTAGTCTTTTTTGAGCCCAAATTGGCCAATGATCGGTTTTGTCAACACGAACATCTTTTGGTGGTAGAGGAACACTAAAGTGATGCTTGCATTTCAGTTCTATATTTTTATTGAGTTTACTTGATGGTCGCCCAGCAGTTCTTTCTGTTTTTCCTAGTTTACACAGAGCTTTAGCTATGTCTAAACGGAAATCATATATAAGTTTATTATAGCCGATTTTTCCGTTCCGCGTTGTTCTTCTACACGTTCGTACAGTGACCATGAATTTACGACAGTTAAATCTAGTAAGTGATAAAATATACGCATATACCATTTTTTTTAACGTATTTTTATTTTATATCTTTCTATGAAGCTATCAACCAAGTCTACACCTCCCATAAACTTGTTGTACTCCTTGATAATATTTGGAAAATCAATATTTATCTTTTTTTTAAGTTTTTTGACCAAACGTTCCGAGGTGTGACAAGGATTCTTCCCAACGAAATTAGAAAGTAAATTAACAATTTTGTTGTTGCGCCAAGCAACAGCTGTTACATCCACATTAGTGGTAGTTTCAAACGAAGCTCCACGTTCACACTTCATAATTTATTTTTCATTCGGCAATTTTCAGAATTCAAGAATTCAAGAATTCCCTTTTTCTTTAACTCAACAACTAATGGCAGAGTTGTGTAATAGTTATCGAAAAAAACTCGATAATTTTGGAAACCTGGAATAATTCAAAGTAATCTTATTACTACGTTTGCATTAGTTCATAAATTTTTCTCATATGGTAGTCTATTTTGAATTTTATTTTCATCCCCAGTATATATTTATAATCAGTATAAATTCTGAAACACCACAAAGAAGATATAATTTAAATCCCCATTTATGTGGTTTCATTGGGAGATATTGCTTTAAGTAACTTTTAGCTTTTGTTGGGCATAGCTGTTCATCAATTGATAAGCATTACTCCAAAGGAATAGTTTCAAATCTTTATTTAAGAGCATTTATTAATGGACGAATTTTAAATAATTTGTCATGATTTGGATTTTCTTTTGATACATGCAATTCGTTATTATTAAAATGTATCTGCTGACGTATTCTTTCAAAAGTGTTGATTGATATTGTTTTTCGTATTAAATCGTTTCCAACAATTGGAGACCAGTATCGGCGCAAATTTGGTATTTGAATAACTGACATCAAAATAAGTTTTATTATAACCACAATCTTGCAAATATGACATAAATTTTACAAAATCTGTTCCCACATGTTCTTGCATATTTGCAATATAACATTTAAAAACGAACTTAAGCAATATTTTCAATCATAAATGCAACAAAATAATAAAATTTAATTAAATTGAAGTTTTTTAATTCAAAATTTACTTACATTTTTGTTATTTAAATAATTTAACAAGTTTTAGTTAAAAGAAAATAAATTGGTATAACGTACAAATGGTACGCACGTGGTCACTATTCAATTAAAACTGACATATTTTCTCTATTTGAGTAATGAAATTAGAAAAGAGAGCTGAATTTTGTTTGAAATACAGAAAATAAAACATAGCTGAATTAAACACTAATAAAGTTATAATTGCATATAATATGCAATGGTATGCAACGAAGATTTAGTGTCATATGTATTTATAATTTGAGGTTTGATATTGACATTAAACAAAAATTTAAATTGAAATATTTTTTCAACAAAAAAATAATTTAAATATGGTATTAGCATACATTTTATCTTAAAAATAATTACATATAAAACTAAATTTAATAAATAAGTAAAACTAGAAGTTTCCAAAACAAAAACAAACTAATGTCAAGGTAAATTAAGTCAAACTATAATTTTAAAAATGTTTTAGGCTATGTTTAGGCCATTAGTATAAAATAAACGTTTCTTTAATAATATACTCATGAGTTGTTCACGCAGTTTAATGGAACGCTATTAATAGTATTTATAATACACAAATACTCAATTTTCAAATTTGGGTTGAATTAGAAAAAGACAAAAATAGTTAGCGGGCTTCTTTAGCTCACTATAAAACGAAGATTAGCATGGCACCTGCCATGTGCAAGAATGACAAAAAAAACTGTGAAGCATTCCACATTTTAAAAATTAACTAATGAAAGTTATTTAATAGACCTTTAAAGAATGAGGGATTGGCAGGACCACAAAAACAAGGCCTTATAAGTTAAATAATTTTCCTTTTTGTAAATCAATCAAAGATATTTGTATGAAATTTAAAAACCTGTCAACTGATGCATAGATTTTGTAAATCTTAACTTTGCCATTGTAAAATGGGAATTTTGACGGGGATATGTTTCGCCAAATCTGCTTGACAGTGTTATTTTTTCAGAGTTATTTAACTTGTTTTTTTAGCTTGATTAAATCTGCATTAAAAAAAAATAACGTCTTCTGAACAGGGTAATGAAAATATTATAATTTAAGTGAAATAAATTTAACACCAAAATTAAAGTAAATGAAAGAAAAATGTTGATTTGTAAAAAAAAAAGTAGTTAATAATCTCTATAATTGCTAGTAAGAAAGAATCGAATTTTATTTTGTTTTTCTTGAATCATTTCTACTGATCACGTCAATCAATTTCACCGTATTTTTGATATTATCAAAATTCTTTAAGGATTCTATCATATACTAAGAGTCACATACTTATGTGTACATTGAAATTTTGATACTAAATGGATATTCTTGTCTTGGGTCTCGAATCAATCGAATGGATTGTTGAAAAAAAAAGAATCAGTTTTATTATATTTATTTTTCTTGTTTTTCTTTTGAAATTTTCAATTGCATCATCATCAGTCATCAGGATTGCAATGCAACAAACAATAATAAAATAAACAATTTGATAGAAAAAAATCTTGGATATTAAAAGAATTCTATATAAAATAAACTGTTGTGATGGTCAATGATAAACCAACCAGGATTTATTAAAAAAAAAAACACAACAACAACAAAAATTGATGCTGATTTTATTTTGTTCGACTTTTTTTTTCTACAATGTACCAAGATTTCTATGACAATCTGTACATTAACTATAATATATAGTTTACATTCTGACAGAAATGACATCTTTATAAATATAATTTTGGAAGAAAGAGTACCAACTATATTTCTATAAGAATTGAAATATAATTGAAAGGAGTTTATTTTTTTTTTCGTTTATTTTTTTTTAAATTTCAAGAGCAAATAGAATTATTATTATTTTTTTTTAATTCTATTATTATTAAATACAATAAAATAGTATATTATCAGTTCCTAATGTCATTTGAAGATTTTCTTAAAAAATTGTAGAAATTTACAATGAATTGAAAATATGAAAACAGTTTCAATATTATGATATTTTGGATTGGTTGAAAATCAAATTGTTTTGTAGCATTTTTTTTAAGCTTATTCAAAACCAACTGTTGAAGAGTGTTTTTGAAATTTGTCCATTACTATTATTTTACTATTTTAGATGTAAGATTTTTACCATTTTCCTTGCAAATTTAGAATTAATAAAATTAAGTATTATATTCAAAACTACCATATTTCAATTGTAAAGGTAAATAGAAATAAAAATATCTAATTCCTGTAAAATATACTCTAAACTCTGCAAAAAAAAATTATGTAAAATATTAAGAATTCCCTAATTTTTTTTTTACAAATAAACATTTCACTTTTAATTTACTCGTCAATAGAGTTGAAAACAGACACTCCTTTGCACATTATGTTATTTTGGATCCTCGATCTTCTATACACAGTGACAGTCTAAGTTCTCCAGCATTTCTTAAATAGTGGTATGCTCCTATCAAATTCATATTTCTTTGTAGATATTAAGCGAGAATATATTTTAATCTTATATATAAAGAAGGATGTTTGTATGTGTGTATGTATGTATGTATGTATGTATGTAAGTATGTATGTATGTTTGTGTCAGAATTCCTCCGAGACGCATGCACCAATTTCAACCAAATTTTACAGAATGGTTTGTTGTTACTTGGAATCGAACCCGTGATATGTTGTTTTCCAAAATTCTGACTGGTTCCGGTAGCTGCCATACAACTCCTAGCACCCAACGAGCATATTTCAAAAACCAAAGGTGCTACAGAGCTGAAAATTTGTACACGTGTACCCTCTCAAAAATAAACAAATACGGATCTTACCGTTTTTCAAAATTTTGATTGGTTCGGGTTGCTGTCATACAACTCCGAGCTACCGCCAAAAATATTTCAAAAACTAAAGGTGCTACAGAGCTGAAAATTTGCACACAGGTACTCTCTCAAAAATAAACAAATATGTTTTTCACATTTTTTTGAAATTTTGACTGGTTCGGGTACCTGTCATACAACTCCGAACTCCGCAGGTCCCACAAATAGTTTTCTAATAAGAAAAATAGTTTTCATTGGAACCCAACATATGTGTATGAAATTGGAACCAAATCGGTGCAGTTTCTGAGATATGAATTTTGGTTCAAAAGAGCTCTGGTAGAAAGCAGGTCCAACAAATTTGGCAGAATCGGGATTCAAGGTGTGTTAAAAATGTCAAGTCCCTATTTCAAGTGGAGGGACCCCAAGGAAGTGGGTCTAAACTAATATATGTATATAGCTACATACCTAAATAATAATAATATGTATTGAAATAAGTATGTAGTTAAACATACAATAATAGAGTCAATGATAGAATGACAGAATCTTGAAAAAATTCTAAAAATAATAGTAACCTTCAGGAATCGCGGCCACATTAATAGAAGGAGGAAGAACAGCTCATTCTGCACTTAAGTTGCCACTTGACATTCCCAGACAGGAAAATCCTACCTGCAACATTAGTAAAATAAGTGGTCGGGCGCAAGTGCTCAAGACATGCAAAATTATCGTATGGGATTAATGTACCATGGCTCACAAGAAAGCTCTCGAAGCCCTTGACGTGACTGTGAGAAATCTGAGAGGAAATAACAACCTTATGGGAGGAGTTATGGTACTTCTATGTGGAGACTTCCGTCAAACTTTGCCCGTCATCCCAAAGTCAACACCAGCCGATGAAATTTACGCATGTTTAAAATATTCATCTTTGTGGAGACATGTACGAAAGATAAGTTTGAAACAAAACATGAGAGTACATCTGGGGTGACAGTGCTCACATTTTCGCCAACAAGCTACTTGAGATCGGAAAAGGTAGATTTGCAGTTGAGCCATCTGGAAAAATAAAATTGCCATCGATTTTTGTAATTTGGTGTCGTCCGTCGCAGAACTAATAGATGCAGTCTATCCGGATATTCAGCAAAACTATCATAATTTGAACTGGTTTCGAGAGAGGGCAATTCTTGCTGCTAAAAATGCTGATGTCAGCGAAATGAATAATCAAATACTTTCCATTGATAACGTAGTAACAAGTTCATTGATAACGTAGTAAATGCTGATGAGGTAGACAATTTTCCATCAGAGTTCCTAAATTCTCTTGATCCGGCTAGATTACCGCCACATCGTCTTTTACTGAAACTGGGATCACCAATTATTTTATTACGGAACCTCGACCCACCAAAACTTTGCAACGATACAAGACTTTGTGTTAAAAAACTCCTGGCAAATGTAATTGAAGCGACTATTTTTACAGGGAACGGACAGGGTGAAGTCGTCTTCATCACAAGGATACCACTTATTCCAAATGATCTCCCCTCTAACTTTAAGAGGTTTGCAATTTTCAGTTAGACTTGCATTCTCGATTATGACAGTCTATTAAGTACTGCGGTGTGGATTTAAGATCGCCATGTTTCTCCCATGGCCAACTTTATGTTTCTTGCTCAAAGGTGGGTTTACCCAATAATTTATTTATTCTTGCTCCTGAAGGCGAAACTAAAAACGTTTTTTATAATCAAGTTTTATTTTCTTAGATTCAAATTATTTAATCACCCGTCAATTTAATTAGTTTATTATTTTGTATTTTTTCGTCTTTCGTTTTTTCTGTTCATTTGGTTTTTCCTAATTGTCTTTGTCCTTTTTGGATTTTTAAATTTGGTTTTGTTTTCTTTATAACATTTTGTACTTTTCTTTTTTGAACAATGAAAAAAACTGCTATATGGATAAGAATTGATTAATTAAATTAAGAGTACCAAAAATTAAAATGTGAACTACTAACATCTAGCATAAGTTTATGTAACATTAGTTTTATACTAACATATAGAAATAAGTACTTAATGTTTGAATATTACAAAAATGAAATTGTTTATTCTTAATACCTAAAACAAGATTTATACTAACATAAAAAACGGACCATAATTTAGTTTTCCCAAATCCCAAAATTGTAATTGAAATTTATAAACAACGCCTAAGACTTATGTTTGCATTTTATTTTAAGTTGTAAGTACTATTTTTGTTCAAAACTGAAACTCATTTCAATTTTCGTTCACTTTTGATTTTTTTTCGTATTTCATTTAAGTAGATAAGTACCTATAATAATTTTTAAAATTTTCATGAATTAGCTTTTTATTAAATTTTTAAAAACTTGCAGTGGTTTTAGTGGGGTGGATCCCACACTATTACAAAGCACGGGCGTGTATTCTTTGTATTGGTTTTCAAACCTTCAACAAAAAAAAAACAATTACATACAAAAACATTTAACAATTAGTTTACTAGCAGACAAACATCACATAATAATTCTCTTTTTAAACTAAAAACGAAGAAAAAATTCTAGGAACTTTAAATTTTCTCGGGCAACTCCGCTAGTTTAAAGATAAACACCAATGCATTAAACTTTAGTTTTTATTTATGTACAGCCATGCTTAAGCTTTCATTCATATTCGCTATATCGTCGTAGAAGTTGTGAAGTGTTCTAATCTACAAAATCCAATTTTTGTTACCATGTGTGTAATTTATTATTAAATTTTATGTTGGTTAAAAAAATAAACGATATACTATTATACTATCATATACCATCATATTTGATAATAGTTCCAAGTGATTATATTAACCGAGAAAGTTAATATAAAGTTTTGTCGACCGAGAAAGTTATATAAGTTTTGTCGATCGTGTCTAGACAACAGATTTTTTTTCCATATATCAGGTTTAAACATTGATTTTCGAACATGTAATGTACCTACATTTTTTGTACATGTATTGTTCAATTAAATTTTTTTTCAAAAAAATCGTACATTCAATTTTTTTTTCATTAGTTACAAAGAAGAATTATTTGAAAAAAAATAAATAAATTTACTATCACAGTTTTCGAACTGTAATGGTAACATTTTCATAATACAGGCACTGATTTGCATGTTGTTTTTTTTTTTATATTTTTGAAAGAAAAATTACAAAACTTTAATTGTTTAAAGGTCAACGTGATAATATCTTTGTTGTGTTTTTCTCTTTATACTAAATAAACTCATCTAAAAAACAGGAAAATGTCAACTTTTAAAAGTTAAAATAAATCAGGAGTAAAAGAGTGAAAATAAAAACTAATTAAAACTTTTCGAATTAAATAGAATTTAAAATAAAAAAAAAAAAAAACAAACAAAACACAAAAAGTGAATTAAAAAAAAAATAAAATAATTCTAAAACTGGAAATAGACGAGACTCATTCTTGTTATAGATGACATATTCATTTCATCCCGATTTATTTTCACAACATTTTTCCTGCCAGCAAAGTTTTAGGTTTTTTTTTTTTTTTTTTTGTTCTTGTTTTCGAAATCGTTTGTAATAATAATACTTAGTTGTATTAAAAGGTTTTTGCTTTGTTATAGAATCTGTTAACATTGAAGTGACTTAAAGGCATGGAAATGATATTAAGTTGATGAATTTAATTTTGAAAACATTTTAAATAATATTATTGAACATTAAAAGTGTCGTCATGTAACATTGTTAATTAAAGAAAATAAATTCTGGTTAAAAATAAATCCAAAACTTTAATATTAAGAAATAAAATTAAAAAAATGTATAATAGTAACATATTAAAATAATAGTAAAATAGTAACTGATTTAAATTTATATGAATAAATGACATAATATCATAAAACGGTATTATTGTATAGCGTATTAGTCATCTTTTAGTCAAGTAGAAAACAAAAATCTTACAAGTCGTCCGCTGAATGCTATTTTGATCCATATGCGTCACTTTTACGTTTCTAAACTTAGAAATTGATTTCTATGTTCAATTTATTTTTCTCATTTTAAGAGATATGTCAGTTTGATCCTTTTTTTGAGCAATTTGGAAGCATACAGATCTATATCCAAAATATCCATATCCATATACATATCCACTGGCGTATGTATGAAATTTCCATATATTTTTATGAAAATAAAATAATCATACTAGTTTGAACCAAAGGTAATAATAATATTTTGAATATAACTATTATTCAACTAGACACTTAAAGTCGATTTAAAGATGGTAAACATTCAACAGGATAAAAGCCCTGCAAACGAATAATATGTTATGATGTACAAAAAGTTTTTGGTGTACCAAAAAATAAAGCATCAATGTTTTATTACAAAAGTAAACTGTAATTGAAACGATTATAGTAATTAAGTAGAACAGAAAGTAATTAAGTGAAGAGTTGTTAACGGAACTTCTGCAAAAAATTAAAGAGAGAAGAACAGATTATTTCAGCATGGTCAAATACCTAACTAATGGCAACAAAAGTAACATATTTTCAAATTTATCAAAAGTTTCTATGGTTTCAGTTCTTGGAGAACATTTGTGAAGGAAATAAGAAAATCGTAGATGAGGGAAAAAATGATGACGATAATGAAATTGTTGAGAACGAAGAAGACGAACATGAATTCAACCCTCCAGCCTATATTTCTTTACAAGAAAAGCTTGAGATGATCATTAGTAAAACGACCATTAAATGATTTAGCCAAAATAAAAGCAAAACAGATTACCAGAAACTAGTAAAAAAAAATCAGCTGTATTGAAGAAGAAGGGGTTCGAGGAAAATATTTAAAGTTATTGTATAATAATTATTTGTTGACCATTCCTCCAACCATTGTTGAGAGCTAGCGTGCTTTTTCTGCAGCTGTACATAAGATGCTATAGCCTTTTTGAGAGCTTACCTCATCGATGAAAAGACTGAAAAAGAAGACTAATATTTTGTGATACATAAAAAAAATATTGTTCTTTTATTTCTTTTTTTTATGGTCCCATTAAAAAGTTGCCAAGTACAGATGCTGATGAAGCTTCTGACGTTTACCTTATATGTGACTTGGAAATTGAAGAAGATGATTACGATTCTGACAACAGTATTGAGATAGAAAAGACTGAATTGTTTAGTACGAATGGTACGTAATTGAACAGTGTATTGGTACAAAACAGGCATTCAATTGTTTCAATGGTACAAACCAGAGGTATAAGTAGGAACTAAGTCTAAGCCCAATATCATCACATATTATAACCAAACGAAAGGAAGTGTAGACAATATGGACAAATTTTTGGGTGAATATTCTGTAAAACGAAGAACCAATCATTGGCCACTGTAATTGTTTTACAATATGGTTGATAGTGCCGCCACATATTGTTTATATGGATGATCATCCAAGATTTTTCACCACAGATTGCCGCAGAAATTAATGCTTGTGCATTTAATACCATAGTCGTTGGCAAACCTGTAATTTTTTTCTAAATATTCTATATAATTATCATATTGTTTGAAAAATAAATTTTATATGTAAAATAAAATAAAAATAAAATAACAATATTCAAAAATAAAAGTAAAAATAATTTTAAAAATAAAATATTATTAAAATAAATTAAAAAAATGGCAATATCTATAGAATTCCCTGCAAAAATGTATACAGAGACGTCGTCACCCTCGTGAAGGTGGTTTTTCAAAACAAGGTTAGATCACGACTTCCATTGATTATAAAAATACAAATCTTTAAAATTAGTAAATTTACACATTTTTAGGGGATGTCAGGTGAGCTTTAGCACTTTAGGCCTTCCAGAAACTTTTTTTTTGTGGTTTGAAAATGCAAAAGGTACCCGGGTACCTCCTCACTCACATAAGGGTTGACATTAAACATCAAGGTTATTCCAAACCCGATTTTCGTTTTAGAGAATACAAAGCAGCATAAAATGTATAAATTTAAAAAAAAAAACATGCACCAGTGCAATACTCAAATATTTTGTAAAATTTACCTTTGAACTATCTCACTCTATGCAAAGGTGTTAAGTCAACTGCGTATCAGTACTTCTGTATTTCGTTTTAATAATTATTCTTCAAGTTTGTTTATAATCACAAAATTTTAAGCTTTTAGGACGATATATTTTATTCCTAAAGAAATAATATTTATTATACAATTTATAATAAAATATAGACATCGAAGGTTAAGCTAATTTTATACATATAATATGATTATATTTTTCGTATATGTCGCATTTTTTTCCTCAAAAAATTATTAATCATTTAAATTTTTGTCGTCCTTGTAATTTATTCATTGTCAACTTATTAAAGACTTAAACTTTAAGATAAAAATAATATTTCAATGAAAATATTTGAAAATTTTGTTCTATTTAAATATTCAAATTAAAAGCAAATCTATACATAACATAATATGATGCATATAAATAATATACATAGATATTATTTATACGTAGATTTTTCTAATAGTACTCTTTTCATTAGAAAATGTGTTAGATTTTTTTTTAAGTAAGTATTCCGAAATTCAATTGAAATTTATATAACATCCTTTTGTAACACAAACAAAAAAACAAAAATGTAAAAAATATTTCCTTGCTAAAAATTTCCACAAAAATTCATTCATTTAAAATTTTCTCATATTATTGTATATTTAGTATGTGTATTCTTAAAACAAAATATTTAAATAAATAAAAGAGAAAATAATTTTGTTGACATTGTCTTCTATCTCATTTTCTGTTTTTCAACTACATTATTATGATTATGTAGAGGTATGGAATAGCTTTATATGGAATAGCTCAATATGTATATTGTTAAAAATTTGAATTTCAATTTCCTTTTCTTGACGACGACAACTACTACACAACAGCTACGAGACGTGAATGCACATATAATAATAATAATAATGATTGTAACGTTAAAATGATCGCTTTAAGTATCAAATATGTAAATTTGTATTTTTGTTTTCAATTCCGGTGCAATAGTAGCAATATGTAAAATTTAACATACATATTTTAATAGTAATAAATATAAAAAACAAGATGGTTTCATAATATCAGCACTTTATTCAATATTGTATGTTGTATGTCTATAGCCATACACAGATTAAAGTAATGGAGAAACAAAATTTTCTATTATTTTTTTTTATAATTGTATTGGATCCTCGTTGTATACAATATTCGTATAAAATGTGCGGTAAGTTGCAAAAGTATTAGAAGGTAATACTATAAAAGCATTGCAATTTTTATTCTAACCTTTTTTTTTAAATGCAGTTTTATTTGCTTTCATTTATGGTGTTAAAAATTTCATTTTTTTTTTATTGTGAGTGATGCTTACGTGATAGTGATTATATCATTTGAATAGTAGTAATAGAAACTCTTATTAGCTTTTTACTAATTTTTAAAATTTTCAAAAACCCATGTGCATCAATAGTTTACGATAGCATTAATAATTAGCAACGGGACACTCAACATATTGGCCGACTGATAAGAAATAGCTTATAGATATAATTGGTTTTTGGGTTTATAAAGACATTGTAAATATTATAGACACAAAAATATTATCTAAAAGTTAAATCATGTCACGAACTGTCATCTATTCTGTCGCATTTTTATAAAAATGGGAGTTCATTAGAATGGTACGACCAACATTATATAGTAATAATACAGACTGGTTGCTGTTCAGTCTGCAATTGATAAAAGGCAAATCTTGATCAGAAAAACGAAGAAAAAAAATGAAATTTGAGGCAGTTGAAAATTTTAGCAAATCTATACAAAAAGCGAATGCTACTCTACCAAAAAATATGAAAAAAAGTGGAAATATATCCCATACTTTTATTATAAGAATAAATTGATTTAAGAGAGAAGAAAAAATTACAAAAATTATTTATTAAAACGAAAAATTATGCTATTCAAAAATAGCCTAACACCACCTGAAGTCACGTATTCATTGTGGTAATCTACGAAAAAAACTAAAACAGCAACAGCCAGTTGAATTCACCAAACTTTTTACAGCAAGGCATAAATGTTCTTATGTCTCATTTAATAAAGTTATTTAGGGCAAGTTATAGCCTAGGATACATGCAGAGTATATGGCGAGAAACGACAGCAGTTTTTATTCCTAAAACCAATAAGTTTAATATCATTCGTTTTTAAGCCCATGGAAAAGTATTAGAACTATTACATAAAATTCAACTTTCTTAAGAAATTTCCCTTGATTGTGACTCAACATAGATATCAAGCAGGGAAATCAACAGAGACCGCATTAAATTAGCTCATTAAATCGAAGTACGATTCAATATTGTAAAAATATTCAATTTGGAGATTTTAGAGATCTCATTATTATTGTAAGTAATAAAAATCTAGTACAAAATGTTTGTTATCTATTACAATTTTATATACATCTATAATTTTATATACTGCTATGAAAGAGTATGACTTCTGAACTGAACTTATAAGGGTCAACAAAAATTAGTGTAAATGAAGTTGTGAAATTCGCAACAAAGAGCGGTTACGAAACTGAACCGAGAAATACTCTATGTATACACAGAAGCTTAAAACGAATCTGATGTCCTTATCTAAAATTAAAGAGAGAGACCATTCAGCTATTTAATTAACTTCTATCTTTACTTTAAATTGTTTTTTAGTTTATCAATGAAATATGTCATGCAATGTTCGCTATTTGATCTAATAATGATTTCATTACCATGTACAGCCACCAATAGGGTATGTTTATTCTCAGTGATGTGTTTTTAGTTATTTAAAATCCATAGTTATGAGTTCAGTGCTTTATTTGGAATACCTTTTACATAAGGCACACTTTGTTACCTAATAGTTTTTTTAGTTGTATCGTGTTAACTCTTACACGCTTCCATATAGATCACTTCAGCTATGTCACCATTTCAGTATCCAGTAGCTATCTATAGTTGGTACAGAGTTAATTTTAATTCTACGGCAATAGCTCATTGACGTGTCACATGAGTAAAAGTTTCCTTGAAATCTAGACCTGCTTTCTCGACCATCCTTTTACAACTAACCGTGCCTTCCTTCGACTGACTTTTCCATACTACTGCTCCATTTTTGTTTGAAAACGCAACGACATCGAATGACCTCTTTAGCTGAATAGCATTTTTCCACTTAATAAAATCGTTATCTTCTAACATGTTTTACAGTTGTGGGGTCCTGCATATACATTTGCATTTAACAACACCAACACCTCTACTATAGACCTATAATTTGGCTCCTCTATTATAGACCTGGATCAAAAATAAAAATATAAGCCAGGCTAAGTAACGATTAACTAACCACAGTATCAACAAGAGGGTGTCCTCAAAGAGGAAATAGACCAACTACTGACCATTCTAAACAAGAAAAGTATCTACTCTATCAGTTACGTTGACGATCTAGTTTTACTAGTAAGACGGAAGTTTGAAAATACTATTGGGGAATGAATGCAACTTGCTATAAGCCCATAAATGGTGCAATAGCGTAGGTCTGAGAATTTAAAATCGAAAACATCAAAATAAAAATACCAAATACCAAAAGAAGAAAAGTAACCAACATTGACATAGGAATAATACTTGACAGTAAACTGTCATGGAATCCTCATAAAAATTACATAAACAAAACATCTCACAGGGCCGAAATATGTTTGGCAGAATTTAGGGATTATCTCCACAGATGACTGTATGGTTCTACAGGTCTATAACAACACCTATAATATGTTTTACGACATTTGTATGCTGGCCAAAAATAGAGCAAACCAAGCTTAAATAAAATACAAAAAATAGCATGCTTTGGTGCTGCATCAACATTTAAAACGGGCCTAACTCTAGGCCTAGAAAATGTTTTGAAACTTCCACCGATTCATCTATAACTGATGGAGATGGCAGGAATAAAAGCAATAAGGCTGCATCTTACAAATTACCTCAAACACAAAAGACCAGGACACAGCAGGATTCTAGACAAACTTACACCAGGAACCGAGTCAATTGCTATTCTAATACCTGAAAGAAAATAAGTCGATTGATTAATAAGATCTTTATATCCAAGAGATTCAGTATGGTATACTGATAGCTCAAAAAAGGAAGAAAACCGGTACCGCCGGCACCAGGTATCTATGTCAATATATTTCTAGCTGAGACCTACGCCATCGAGATATCGGCATTATTACAATGCAATAAAATACAGTACAAAAGTGCCGACATATGTAACAGAACCAAGTATTACTCGTTCAAACACCTTCCTTTTTCATACTCAGTAATCACCGAACTAACCGGTCATGGTCCATTTAACAGGCATTTCTTTAAGATTGGTAGATCGAACAAAATAAAAAAAAAACAACATTCGACACCTAGCAAATAACCAAGAAAAACAGAAGTTTCGTGACATATCTTAAAGAAGTATTGTAGCTATTTCGAACAGAAAGATGAAATGCAGATACAGATATTAATAATTTTCTGAACACTTTACTTTATATGGGCCTATCAATTATAAATTTTACAATGAGAGAAATAACATCAACGTTTATGTTTGAATAAGAACAACAAAACACAATAATGGCACCAGGTAGTCTAATTAGTGGTGAAATATAAAAATCAATTATCAGAAAAGTCCTACATAAAATATTAACCCTTTCACCAATCTTTAAGAAAACCTTGGAAAAAAAAATATTTATATATATTAAACTCCTGAAATTTTTTTTTGATCTAGGTTCAATTGTAGATCGGTTTTGAAAATGTTAGCTGGAAAGAACAAAAGTACTCACAGGAAACAAAAATTTGCTAAAACTTATACAAAAATTAGGAACAAAACAAAGATGTATTTTGCACTTCTGGCAATATACAAACGTTTTTTTATTACAAATTTTATTATTTGGTAAAGGCCTTTTACATCTTGTTCCACCGCCTTCCATGTCATATTCTGGCCAATGACTAACATTATTTTTTACAATATTACTATTTGGTCGAGTTTCATTCCCAAGCCCCTTTTTCTTGAGGTCTGGTAGTAATATTGATGGTCGGCCATTTTTTGGTATTGTAATTGGCTTACTAAACAGTATGAGTTCTTCTGCCAATTTAATTCGTAAATCCATGAGATCCATAGAATTCATGTTTGCAAGCTTGCAATCATTTTTATACTCGATGTAACTGTTACTTACACTTAAATCAATTGCAAATTGCACCCAAGCAATTTCTCTATTTCCAATCAAACGTAGTACAACTGATGCACCGAGTCCATATTTTTTTGATAAAGCGTCAGATATCTCAGTTGATTGGCCTTGATAATAATTGAAATTAGTATAGCCAAATTCTAAAATGACTGTTAAATTGTTTGTTGTGGCGAACAAAAATGTGGGAAATTTTTACCACTGAAAACTTTTGTTCGTTGAGGCGAACATTACTTTCAAAACTATTTTTTAATCAATAGCGAATACAAAATTTGGACAAAAGTTAATTAAAAATGGAAAAATAACATATTCTTTACACTTTTAAACAATAATAATCTAGTTTTATACATAAATATTGGAAAAATGTTAAAATAATCAACTTAACTTACCAGCCATCATGTTACCTCTTCAACACCACCTGTCATTTAAATTAATTTCCCACACATCAAATTCTCAAAATAATTTTTCTAAGACAAAAGAAAGTTGTAATATTTAAGAGAATCTTAAAATCTACTTTGAATAAAATAAAAGCTCTTAAATAAGATTTTAGAGCATAAAACAGAATTTTTAATGAATTCTGATATTTACAGAATAAGAACAAGGTGAGTGAAAAGGTGTTCATCATTCTAAAGATCATCTGCTATTCTAAAGATCTGGCTATTTTTCATCTTAGTGGAAAATAGCTGAAATATTTATAAAGCATTATTACATCTAATCGAAACTTAATTCTCTAAAATTAACCATTTTTTTAAATGAAGATCAATATTCTATCAGAGATTTATGCTCAAACTTTCTTCACTAACACCGTCATATTTCTAACAAAGCTAAAAACTATTATAATTACTAAAACTGTGGTGAAATTATTTTTGTTCGTTAATATGCACTCTTCTACTAATACACAGCAGCTTTTCTTATTTTATCATTTTTCTTTATTCTTTTACTTATTTTGCTAGCTATTTTTTTAAAATTTTTTTTTTTCAGTTTTTGTTTATTCTTATTTTTGATTTACTAAGTCAAAAAGTAATAATATTAACTGTTTTTCATATTATAATATATGCTTTCATATGCGTACATATTTTGTAATTCCCAGAGGACCATTTTAACTTTTGTTTTTATGGATCAAAATTAAGATACCGTAGAACAAATACAGAAAAACCATAAAAATACATTTATACAAAAAACAATAACAAAAAGTAAGTAAAATAAGATGATAAAAGAACAAAATATGAATTTTAGTATTTTTGTTTAACATATTTTATAAACACCTACCTACTCCCGGTACAAAGCAACTTAGAATTTTTACAATATACCTTTTTGGATTTTATAAGAATTTTGAATTAAATTTTTCCATCGAAATAAGTACGGAAATTTGGAATTGGTAATGATTTTCATTAGGGTTGTCCAAATAACAACATTTCCTCACGAACAAATTTATTAATAATTCAAAAAGGACCCTTATTTTGAAAATTATTCGTAAATTGAAAAAGACATTTTGAATGAGTTTGTTAGTAGGCAAAATTGATAATTTAGAAGTGACTTTATATGAGTTATAGGTTGTTATGAAAATAATTGATTTCGATTCTGTGTACTCAGGACCTCTTCATATCTACTTGAGTTATTCTTATTAATTTATTTAAGTTGTAACATTGTTGTTAACTCCCGCTTTATTTTATGAGCAGTAACCAAGTACTGAAAATGAAACGTTATTTTTTATTTGAAGACGTACTGAATTACTTTGCTTCATAGGCAATTTTCGAACGATAAGCGTATTGGGTGATGTAGTTTTTTAAATATTTTGTATCTATGGTGATATCGATGCTATCTATCAAAATTTATATCAATCTATATTTACTTAGTCCTGGGCCTGACCCAAAATTGTCTTGCACTGACTTCGGTCAAGAGCATCTGTCCAACGAAAGTCAGGCCTCCCTCGACGATGCGCTCCCTGTGGCTTGGATTCGAAGACTTACCCATCCAGAATATTTTCATACATACGCTCTACATGTCATAGCCAATATATGATATCAACCTACACAGATTATACTAAAATTCTGTGCAATAATTCTACATTGGATAGTTATCCCACCATTTTGGAAAAATATCGAAATAACAAAAATCAAGAACTATTCAATTCAACGACTTCCAAATAATAACATTTGAACTCCGTGCATGCAAAGTGTTAAAATAATATTATTAAATATTTGGGCAGGTTTAGGGAAAAAACGGTACAATTTAATAATGGCTTCTAATCACTATTAGCATCAATTTAAATTAATCCTGATATTTTTGGTAATTGTTATGTAGTAGGTACCATATTGACCATATTATATTTTACATAATAATAACTATTGCGGAACTTCTGAGAAGCCGAAAATCTTAAAAATTATACTTGTTTTCTATGATCAATTTTAAAGTGGCAACGTAGCTAGTAAGTTGGAAAAATTAATAATCAAATAATTTAAAGTTATTTACGAAGGTCACTTAGGTAGCTACCTAACACATTTATGTTATAGAGTTTTGAATATTTGAATACTTCTGCTATACCAAGTTTATTTCCCACCATTTCATATCATATTGCAGTACGATTAGATATAAAGTTCTTTCGGGATATAATGGATGACAAAATTTAGAAAGGGATGCCTATTTCGAATTGTGACAGATATTAAAATTAGAATTAGAATTAAGGTGCCTATTATGTATTTCGATCGATTTTCATCAAATCGTTCATCGTTATCGTTAGAGTTATTCGATTGTAATCGTTAGTGCCATTATGTATTTCGATGAAAATTTGATCGCAATTGTTTTAAAATACTGCCATTGTAAAATTCAAATCTACGATGAAAATGACATATGTTTGATTCTTTGACTGTCAAATTCAAATTATTATACGAACCAAAAACAAAACAATAGTGTTATAACTATTTGAAATTTTTAAGTTGAAGTTAAAAGTATTTAAATAAAATAAAAATTATTAAATTTAAAGTTTTTATAAATAAAATGATTTTATCAGAGTTAAATTTTTCAGTTTCTGAAACGCTGTCAAATCGGAAAACGCTATCAAATTGCAGAGTTAAAAAACAAGCCAACATATAGTTGGGATTATTTCAATCCACTGAATTTGGAAGATTATACGTGTATAATTACACATGAAATTGATGAATTATTATCTACAAAATTTAATTTTATTAACAGTTTTGATCAACATTTCTTGTTAAACAACATTGTTTTGTTGGATTGCTTTTATGGCTTTTTTAGAAAAATTAGGGTAAAAATTAAAATAGCCAATAAGTAACAAGTCGATTCCAAATATAATTAAATTGGCCAGCGTATTAAGATTCAATGCGGTTTGTACCAAGGAAATGATTTGCAGCGTAGGAAATGATTTTCATGTCGGACTAGCAGAGCTAATTTTATCTGTTATGCTTAAGGAAGTTTCATATGAAATTTGCAGTTTATACTTATGTCCAAAATGGATCAAATTCCATTACGCACTAGAAGAAAAAAGTCAGACAAACATTATTTTTATGATTAAAGTAGAATTACTGAAATAATTTATTTACACTAACTTTCATATTGCAGTTTATTTGTAACTGGCCTTTCATTCCTATTAAAATTTATTTCAATACAAAATAGTTATGAAGAATAAAGTAAAATACCTACTAACATTTCAACTTTTTAAATTTATTTTTATTCCAAAAAATATCGCAAGTATAACAAACACCCAGGTGTCAAAACGTCACTCTTTTATTTTATCCTTTCAATTCAAAATTGAAATAATTTGTACAAAATCTCTCTTTCGATGTCTCTTTCGTGATAAAATTTTACATCCATAAATTTTATCGATTTCGTTGACAATTTGTGAACGATATCGAAATACATAACGGCAATTTTGCATTTTGACATTTCGTTCAATCAAATCCTAATCGTTACGGAAATATTTATGTGCCTATTACAGGTATCACTTTTTTTGTCGGATCCGAGTAATTTCAGGTGACAACACTAATTACTATTACAACTGTCACGCGCCGACTGAAAAATGTGACTCAATTGTCACTTGCAATTTATATGTGACAGGATTCCGTTTGTCTGCAATTTTATAATTTTTTATGTCTATATAAATTTAAATAATGGATTCTGAAAAGAAAGGGTATGCAAATATTTACAAATTTATTGAAATAATTTATATATATAATATATATTTGAATTTGAATTTATATTATATAATATTATTGTCTTGCTTTAAATAGAAAGTTAAGGATTTATGAAATAAAAAAAAATTTTAATTTATTTTGAATTTTTAAATTTTCCCTTCAAATCCTCAAACAAAGCAATAAAAGTGTCTTTATTCAATCGGTAATATTTAACGAAGCTAAAAACAATTCGTTTTGTTATATTTCACATATTTGTATATTAATTATTTTACAAATTGTCAATTTCATAATTTCATTATCAATTTCCAACGGATTTGAACAATTTCAAAGAACCTTTCTCTTTATACTTAGATTCTCTGTTTCTTCTTCTGAATCACTATCACTAAAATATTGATTCACACTTGTAAATAAAAACATTTTTATTTTTTAAATATTAAAAACTTTCAAAAATTTATAAAAAAACACATTAACCAACTTTGTATTCTTATAAAAATATTTTTTTTCTCAAATGTCAAATGAGTTTTTCTGCCAAAGTACATTAAAAATACGTTCAGAAATTTGTTACTGTCGGATGAGACTTGTAATACGAAAATAAATTTCATTCGGGTGACTTGAAAAAATGACTGGAAAAGTGGTGTGGTGACACCTGTAATAGGCACAATAATAGGCACCTAAATGATTTAAAATTTCTCTGGTTATTGTCTTGGAATTACTCAATTCTAATTGAAAATCCAGCTCAATTCTAATTGAAAACACTTAAATAAAATACAAAAATTAATTATATTTTTAATTGATTAAAATTTTGTGTGGTTTATTGCTAATTTAAATTGTCAGAAAAATGTCCATTTTTAATGTCTAGGAATTATATTTAGAATTAGTGTTTGATTAATGCATACGCTATAGACAGGATCACTGTGATCCCTACTTTCTACATTTTTTTTTAATTTTGTTGCTTGTCCAGTAACTCAAAGTCACAATTTTTTTCTGAAACATCCGATTATAGAATATTATTTTCGCGTTATTATAAATATTAGGGTTATAACAGCTTACGTCTGTCAGTTGTAGTTAGAATATTTTCAATTTCCAAATGAAAGTAGGAACAGTTTAAAGGTGGATCATTTAGACTCTATTATATAAATTATATACTGAAATTTTTATTTACTAAATGGGTAGTTAATTTCAGTTATGCATAATTGTTGTACAATAAAAAATCTATTTTGCTTAAATTTTTTAAGATCTGCGCTATTCTAAAAATATTAGTTTTTATAGTGTTTTACCACACTCTAAATTAATTATTATTTAAATTTCTACGTTCTTTAATTAAAATTCTTTATGCACCCTAATTCTTCTTTTCTCTCTCTCTTTCTCTCTCTTCCCTCTATTTCTTTCTTTTTCTCACTCACTTTTGCTCTCTATCTCTTCCTTTTCACTCTATCTTTTTCTTTCTATTTCTTTCTTTCTTTCTTTTGCTCTCAGCCAGTCTCTTTCTTTCTTTAACTCTCAGTATTTCTATCTCTCTGCTTCCTTTCTTCTCCCTCGTTCACTTCATCTCTCGGTTATGGGACAGATATTCATTTTTGTACAATAACGTCTTCATCCTATCAAATAATGAGTTTCTCTATAATATGCAGTTTACCAAAATTATGTAAAAAATTGAAGAGAAATATTAACCGTTGTTTGCTTAAACTCACGTTTTTTTTTTGTGATATCCTACCTTTTTTCTTCCCTTTACATCTCCATTCCATGCAAACAGTACGTAAATATCAAAGTTTTATCTTAACTACTTATAAAATAAAAAATTTTGATACGTCATTCTAACATAGAAATTTTGATCTGGGATACCTTTCAGTGTGACAACTTGTATCTTTATAGTTTTAATAATGCAACGTGTAGAAGCATCCAGTTCCGTTCTTTTATTTATTTTTCTTTATTTTCCCATTTTTATAGTTTCACTTTTATTCTTTTTTGTATGTGGTTATACTATTTATATTATGTGTAGGTACTACACCTCCAGCATTCAGAATATATTTAATATAAATGTGACTTGCAGACATTTTCATATTAACAGTAATGCTGTCTAAAAATTTGTTATAAAATCCTCTAAACTATATATAATAGCGTTATATAATAATATATAACTGTATGTTGTTTTTTCAATATATATTGCTTGAGGGTTCTTTTGTTTGATGCTCCTATTCCAAATAATCATCGTTTAATACTTTTGTATCATCCCATGTATGCGTGATTGCGTATATCGGTGTATGTATGAGATGGTAAATAAATCGTAAAAATAATAACCGTCAATTTATTTTAGATGGGTTCAGGTGATTTGTTTTTGAATTCAAATGAATTGTTGGAACTTGTTGGGTTGATTGCCAACATTTTTAGTTTTGGTTGTATCATATTAAAACACAGTAGTTACTTATCTCTCCATTGATAGAATATAAAATGGCGTATATCCACATAAAAATTGTATTGAATTACAATGTTAAATTCGTACTTGTAATCGTAAAGTATTTCCATGAATCCGTTTATGTTCTGAAATATTTATTTACAAAACAAAAAATTATTAACTTCTGATCATATCTGCGTTTTATTAATAAAACAACAAAAAAAAGAAGAAAAAAAAATGCAAAAACGAAATACAAACTAACATTAACATACATCATTATATTATTTTAATATTGTTTATATGAATAAAGGTACAAAAACATTTTGTACTTCTAAAATGTTGTAAGGAAGACGAAGGATCATCAAAATGGGTTTTTATGCCAAATGAAATATTGTTTTTTTTTTATTAATTTTTTTTTCTTCTTCTGTGGTTCATTTTATTATGGTTTGTTTTATTTTGAGTTATTATTGCCGATAAAATTTTATTAAGTTAGCAAATATTATATTTTTTCAACGCAAAAATAAAAATAAAATAAAAAAATTATTATTATTTTTTCTTGTAACGAGAAATTTACGAATTTTATGTGTGTTAATTTAATTAAAATACTGAGAAATTAGTAAAAACGAAAGGTACCTAAATACTATTTATGAAATTTTGTGAAATAAAAATGAACATTATATGAATATAAAATGGATAATAATAATATTTTTGTGTAATAATTTATATTTTGTTTTGTTTTTTTTTTGTGCTTTTGAGAAATATTAATGGGTAATTTAAGTAAATTAAGTTTTCCTAATATATATTGTTGTTGTTGTTGTTGTGCTTTAGTTATTTTGAAATAAGAAATTATTTCTGAAAAAAAAAAATGGAGTTTGAATTAAGAAGAAAAAAAGTAAATTTTTTTTTGTTTCAAAATTATTTTAAATTATTACAACCGTAAATTATTTGGGACCACAGAAAATTTATCCCTTTAATTTGAGTATTTCTGACTTCTGTCCTCGTTCTCGAAATAAGCAAAGAAAATTTTGTAAACTTTAAATAATAATAATGATTTCCTAAAGCTGAATTGGTAGAAGCGAAAAAAAAATCGAGTCAAGCATGTGGTATAAAAAGGTGGTCAAAAGAGTTTGATGATATCCAAGACTTACATACTATTGCATTGTCCGTCCATATCTGGAATATGCAGCCCCGTTTGATTCTCATTTTATGGTAATCATTTTGAGAGAGTTGAAGTAATTCAGAAAAATTTCTTTGGTTTACTTCACGTGATTTAGCGTTAATTGATGTTTTTATTCTCCCTTTTTTATACAGACCGGCTAAAACTACTACAATTATATACGTTGAAATCCCGACGAACTGTTGATATTCCGCAGCACAATTCACATTTTGCAAAAAGAACAATAGAAGTGAAACTTTGTGCTTTGCAATTCGAATTTTGTTAAATGAAATTTCGAAAACGGAATAAATTTATTTTTCTATTAACCGAAATACGGCAAAAAATTTCGTTTTAATTCATTTTATTTTTGATCTGTGAATTTGGGCGATTTGGAAATGTATGTACAAATTTTAATTTAATTTTTGGAGTGGAACCAGAAATGCAAACAACGAATGCTAATATTTAAAACGAACATATCGAGCAATAGAAAGATTACATGACCATTTTAAAAAGATAAATGAAGAAAAAAGTGTTATAATCTACAACTGAAAAAAACTATTACCGGATAAATTATTGAGATTAACCTTCATTTGGACAGGATTAACGTATGTTTTTTAATTTTGAATAAAAAGTTCATTATTTGGTCGATCTAAATGAAATCAGAGATCAGTGCCTAATCTTTTGAGTAGATATTGAATATAATAAGAAAAGTTTGGAACAACGTGTCTATGCCCGATTTTTCGACAATTCAATTTTTTTTCTTCGTTGTTGTGCAAGATTAACATATTATGTTAATAATTTTTTTATTCATACAAAATGTATGGTATTCTATAAAATTTTTGTAATTATTTCGATAAGAGTAGAAAACTAAGATAAAAGGTTCTGAAATATTTTAAATTGAAATAGAAATATACTAAAATTAATATATTTTAAAGCATAAAGTAAATAAAGCACCAAAGGTTTCTTGAAAAAGAATTTTGTTTTGAATTTTATTTTTGTTATTTTATAAAAAAGAATAAATGTTATAAAAAAGAAAAATTCTCTTACGAAGTTAAATTAAGAATTTATGTCAAACATGTATTGAAAATTGCGGCGAATGTTTCACAATCAGTTAAATTTTGTGTTAATGGATAGCGGCCCTATTGATTTTTGTCGGAAAATATTTTGTTGTCTAGCCCTTTGATATGTTGATGGAATTTTATTCCACTTTGTGCCATCCTTTCCAATAAAATATTGATTTGAATCAACAATGTGATTTTTTTCTTCTTGTACTTTTCATTCATCATCTAGGAGAGACTTGCGTCTAAGATGCAATTTTTAAGCAATTGATTCTTCATTTTCATTTTGGGAAATACAATAATCTTCATTTTCATCTTTGTCATCACTTTCTTGAGGAACCGGCAACTGGTTGCAATACTATTTCTTCCGGTGGTCCTACATCAGCATGTTCATCATCTAGCATATGTTTCATCAATCTACAGAAATTTGCTTGTTTTTCCTCAAACGATAACCTGCAAAAATAAGTTTTTTTGTATCTATTTTCTGTGCACTTTTTTTTTGTTTATTTTTTGTGTTTTTCATAGTTAAACTCAATAAAAAAAAAGCGTCATATACCTGTCACGGCATTATTTTTCAAATTTCATATATTTTGAATAAATTAGCTCGATTTCAAAGAAATTTATTGATATCTACACCAAAACATATGAAATTTAAAAATGGGTTTTTTGAAGAAAAACACTCGTTTTTTGTGTTTTTTTTTTTTAAATTACGAAATTTACTTACCTTCCTACCTGAACGGCTGATCAAATTTTAAACTCTGCCATATTATTGCAAATATTGAAAATTCAATAAATATTTTTTTCAAAATATATATATTTTATTTATTTTTTTTTATTTCACTGAAATAGACACACTGTGGTTGTCGGAACTACTAATTTGTTATAAGTACCTTGTAACAAACGGATTACTTAGAGGAAAGATATTCCCAGGTAATAATAGCAAACATAAAAGTAACAGTAATGCACATATAAAAATAAACAGAAAAACATAAAAATCACTTATTTTTATCAAAAAATTCTCCATACAAAATATATGGAAAAACCAAAAATATTAACATATCTTAATCTTGCCCTTCTTGCGAAGGTTAAAAAAAAATTTTAGAAATTGAAAAGATGAAAATAAAAATGTCTGAAAAATACAAATTTTTATTTTAATATTAACTTTGGGAAAACTGAATTACATAAACATTACTATGTACCTAAATATTCAAAAATAAAAATAGACCAGCGTTTGACATTTAAAAATGTGATTTAAAAAATTTTCCAAATCGAATGAAATGCAGAACACCAAATTTGAATTCGAGTGGAATTTAATTCGAAACCACTCTTTTCGGATTTCAGAACACGACGGATTGTATTTTCGATTCAAATGCAAAATATGGATATTAATTTAAAGGCTATTAAGTACCTGATCGACACCCATTTAAATACAAGTACTAATTTCCGATCGGAAAATATCTTTAACTTCGTATTTCACCGAACTAACTATAGGAAAAATGTGAACCAGTTAATGGAATATTTATTGTTTTTGATAATCAGATTTGTTTTTAGTGATATACTTAAATTATGGAATAAAAGGCGAGTTTCCTTTCACTTATCATTTTTATATTTGTTTTGCAAATATCGATATTTCAGAAGTAACTTACTTCCTTCATCATTTCTTGCGACTGATCTTATATTATAATATTTATGCCTGTTAACGAATATAAACATTTTATATACATTTTCTTAAATAAATTCAAATTGAGCAAAACTTTATATTTACACATCTATCATAATAATATAACGTATTTTTACGCAAATAGCAATGATAATCATTTATCGTGATTCATACTCTATGATAGTCTGCAATTTTGAGGCCAAGTCTTGCAGAGTTATTTTACTGCTACCAGCACATTCTAAGTTATTTGAGATTACCTTCTTAATATTAGTCTTCTACTTCTTAAGATTACAAAATTTGATACAAAATCAGAAGTATCATGTCAAATCATCAGCATGTAAAATTTTTATGATTAGTTAACAATCAAAATTTTGTGAGACAACTGAAACGAACGAAACCTTTGGAACTATGTTATGCTAAAAAATGTTATCTCTCATCGATTTTCGTTTATGAAAAATATCTAAAATTGGATTAATGGTTAGTCCAAAAGATTGGTTTTAATTTTAACAAAAAATAGGAGTTTTTACTGCTCTAAAGTAGGCACAGCTCTTCACTTTGTTTTCCCAGGGAAATAGACATGAATAAAGGAGATAGATTTTAAGCTTTGATAAGTTTCTTCTCTCTGAAAAAAAACTTGGATCATTTTTTAAAAATAATTGTCAAGTAACAGATAATTTATTGTTTACACTGAAATTTAATATCATTTTATTGGTGTATTAATTAAAAGGACACCAATATCATTTTATATTATTGTACCGTTTTTTGTTTAATATCTATATTATGTATATACATCATATTCTTCGCTTTATACCCATACATATTATATTATAAATGTATCACATATAAGTGGATTATCTTCTATCGGCTATCCATTCACAAGATAAATGTATGCAGATTAAAAGGAAATTTCAAAAAATGTTCGTATATCCGCAAATAACCGCGTATTGTGTTAAATTCTTTCATTAATTAGTTAAATGCATCATGATTATTATTATTAGAAGGTCATGTAAAAAAAGAAAACAAAAAACCAAAATTATAATAAGAATTAAACTGAATAGATATTTGCAAACAATCCCTTTGAACTAATTTTCAAAATAAATGTTTCAATATTTTACAATGTGTGTGCTCTGTAGAAGAAGACTAAATTCCAGATTAAACAAACAGTTTTAATTTGCATATATTGCGTATTGCGTAATATAGAGGATGTATTTTTGTAATGTATATCGATGTTGACTGTTGAATACATATTAATGTGCTCTAATAAAGTATGCGTTAAATTATACCATAAGATATTAAGTTGTAATATTATTAGTCGGAATTTAATTTTTACGAATTCATTGATTACTCGTATACGACTTTGTAGATAAAAAAAAAACAAAATAATTCAAAATAGTAGAATCATTTTTTTTATTGCTATTTCTACTTATTAATAACAATAAAACTTCATTATTTGAAAAATGACTGGTAAAAATTTGCGAATTAGTATCTAGTGAACTCATTGATTTCTTCTTATTGCCAATTTTTGCGATTTTATTTATTTTAATTTTATCACTGTCATGCTAGTAGATCTACATAAGTATTTTATATTTCTTATACCTATCGTTTTTCTAAGCAAACTCTATATTATATTAAATATATTTTTTTAAAACAACAGAAACTAATTTTTAAATCATACATATGGGAAAGAAATGATATTAAATATCTCGGTATAAATTTAGACAAAAAGTTACTATTTGAAGCACATATAACTAAGACACAATCAATAAAATAGATCTATATATATAAAAATGTTTTATCCAATTGTGCCTTATATTTCTGTGCCGCGGTAGTTGGTTTATAACAATTTAATATTAAAAAGTAAAAACTATTAAATTTTGTCCAGTATGTATATAGTATACGTAGTTAGCTATATATATATATGTATATTACCCTCAGTGGCGCAGTGGTTATGTAACAGGATTCATGACCGAGGGAACCTGGTTGGTGGCGATTTATAAAAAAAAAAAAAAATCCATCATTAAATTTGTTAATTGAAAATTCGAGATTAATTGAATGAAAATCATTAATTGAGATCAAACCGGTAATAAGGTAGCGCCACGTTGTTTCTAGGCAGCATTAGATGGTTACTCCATCTCCTAGGACCGGTTACTGTAGGCCAATCACCTGCATAATCGGTAAATCAATGGATTCGAAATAATAGAAGAAGAAGCCTCAGATACACGAATGACTACTTGATAACGACTTTTGGCACATAAAAAAGGACCCGAATTGCACAATGGAATGTAAGAACACTTAGAGAAGCTTCAAGACTCTCGCAATTGGAAGCTCAAATGGCTACTTACAACATAGACATAGACATCCTAGGTATAAGTGAAATGCGATGGAACAACACCGTAGAAATCAACACGGAGAATGGAAACATGGTAATTTACAGTGGAAGGGAAACAGGGGGTGAAAGTGGAGTCGGAATACTAATATCAAAGAAATTGAGACAAACATTGGTTTCTTGGAAGGCAGTCTCGGATAGAATTGTTATAGGGCGATTTCGAAAGACATGTAACAATAATTCAATGCTATGCACCAACAGATGTCGCTGAGGACCATACTAAGGATGACTTCTACGAACAAATAGAAACAACGTTAGCAGTCATAAATAGGGGAGATATTATAATATTAATGGGTGACTGGAATGCGAAAATAGGATCTAACAACAATGAACTTGAGGAGATAATGGGCAAACACGGGTTAGGGAGCGAAAGAAACAACAACGGGGAAAGATTGATAGAGTTGTGTCAGACTTTCGACCTAGCAATCGGAGGGAGTCTATTCCTACACAAAGATATCCACAAATACACATGGACAACACCAAACGGGATCTCAAGAAATCAGATAGATCACATATGCATCAGCAAGAAATGGAAACAATCATTGTTAGATGTGAGAAATAGAAGGGGAGCAGATATACACAGCGATCATGAATTACTAACTGGGGACTTCAGAATGAAACTAAGTCAACAAGGAAGAGGCAGAAGAAATAGAAAGAAGAAGAAAAATATAAACAACTTAAAAAATCCGCAAGTAAGACCTGACATAGTTACGGCGTTACGAGAAAATATTAGAGATAATAGAGAACACACTTGGGAAGAGATTCTGGAAATTTACAACCAAACAAGCGAATAAAATATTGGAATTTCACAACCACAAAGAAAAATCTGGATAACCGATAACACATGGGCCTTGATTAAAAGAAGAGGTGAAATGAAGAAAATGATAAGCAACAGGATGGCATCAAGAAGAGAATATGAAGAAATAGCGAAAACAGTAAAAGAGCAGTAAGAAGAGATAAAAGGAAATTTCTACAAAATTTAGCCGGAGAAGCAGAAAAAGCAGCACAGCAACATAACCTGAGAGAATTGCATCGCATAGTCAAGAACTTCACAAACCAGTCGGAACAACAAAACAAACCAATTAAAGATAAAAATGGTGCACTCATCACAAACTTAGAGGACCAATTAAAGAGATGGAGAGAACATTTCCAAGAACTGAGCAACGAAGAAAGTACAAATAATGAAATAGAAGAAACATAAGAAACAGAGACAATGCAAATATCTACCCAACTGAGGGATTGCCAATATCTACTCAAGCTCCAAATAAAGAAGAAATCAAGCTACAATCAATATCCTGAAGCACAACAAAGCAACAAGTGAAGATGGAATTCCAGCAGAAATAGCCAAACTGAACCCCGACCTATTCGCAAAAACAATTGAACCCCACATCAGAAAAGCATGGATAGAAGAGAATATACCACCATCATAGAAGAAACGAATGATTGTCAAGATACCTAAGAAAGGAGACTTGGCAAATTGCAGCAACTGGAGAGGAATCACGGTTCTAAATACTATTCATAAGATAATAGCAATTATTATAAAGAAAAGTTTAGAAGAAGTATTAGAACCAATACTAAGGAAAGAGCAGGCAGGTTTCAGACCAAACTGAAGCTGTGTTGACCAGGCAAATACTTTACGGGTTGAACAATCAGTAGAATGGAATGCCCACTATATCTACCATTCATAGATTTTAAGAAAACATTCGACACAGTCAAGAGATGCGCAATATGGAGAACACTTACAAAGAAGGGAGTTCCTGAAAAAATCATCCACATCATCAAAGCGATGTATAAAGATGCCGAGACAACAGTTCAACACAGAGGTAACATCAGTGATCCATTCTACACCAATATAGGAGTTAGACAAGGATGTCCACTATCACCACTTCTCTTCAACACAATACTAGACGACATTCTAAGAAAAGTTTGCACTGGAATAAACGGAATAGAATGGGATCTCTTATGCCTCATATCAAGGAATCAAATAGACCTACAGAATAAAGTCAACAGATTACAGGAAGAAGCAACGAAATCGGGACTGAAATTAAATATCGAGAAAACCAAGGCAATGAGGACAAACAACAGTGACAGTGAGCCAATAACAGTGAGTGGACAACAGATAGAATACGTAGAAAAATTCAACTACCTGGGGAGCATCATAACAGCAAGAGGAGGTACAACAGAAGATGTCAAAAGCCGTATAAATAAGGCAAGTAGAACATTTGGCAGCCTAATGAAGATATGGCGGAGCAACCAAATATCGAGAACAACAAAGCTAACAATATTCAGAGCATGTGTTAAGTCAACATTAATATATGGCAGTGAAACATGGCTCACTTCGGTCAGAATCAAACAGAATCTACAAGTATTCATCAACAAGTGCTTGAGAATTATATGCAGAATATTCTGGTTGCAAGAATTAGCTCCGAGGATTTATGGATGATAACTGGAGAAGAATCTATCAACAGACAGATAAATAGGAAAAAATGAAAATGGATAGGTCATACACTAAGGAAATCAGAAAGTGATATAGCAAGAAGAGCTCTAGAGTGGAATCCACAAGGACAAAGGAGACCTGGCAGACCATACAACACATGGAGACGCACAATCGATCAAGAATTAACAATCAACAATTATACCTGGGACGATATTAAGGAAGTAGTACTCAACAGAGAGGAATGGAGGTTCACTATCGAAGCCATATGCTACCTCGCGGAGTAATAGGAGAAAAAAAAAAATATTCAAAATTTAAATTATATTTTATGAAATTTTTGTAAATGATATTTCAAGAATTAAATTAAATTTTTACATTATTTTATTTTTATTTATTTATTTTAACTGTTTTTTTTTTATATCTATTTTTGTGGCTATATCTTATACAATAAAACAAAATAAGTTTACAAATTTTTATTTTTTTTAAACATTAATAAGTGACAGATACCACTTATAGTGAAATACAATCCATATATAAAAACTATAAAAATAATATCTCTTTTTCGTTAGATAAATTTCAATGATAGAATCGGAATGCCAGTAAAACAAAATCACGATTATAAGAGTAATAATACAGTTTTGAATTAAATTTGTTATTATTTTTTCTGTTAATTGCACTGCATTTAGAGATTTTAGCTAAATCTCTAACATGTTATACAATTTGACAGCTCTATATATGGTTGTTGCAGATCAAAATTTTGATGTGCTCTCTCTAAGTTCTAAGTGTATTAAATTCTGGCTTATAGTGTTTACATTGTGAATATCTTCACGTTGTGTCAGTATGAATTTGTTAATAGCTTATCTTGTGTATTAACTTGATATCAATAAAGTCTTATATTTTGTTTACTATATTCATTTTATCACTTAATATTAATACAGTTTAAACACTAAAATGTGCCTTATATTTATGTACCACATGTAGTTGGTTTATATACATTTATATCCTACATCTATATCCTACTGTTCTCGTTGTTATACTTAGACTAACTTAATTCTACTACTTTTAATTATACTTCTAATCTAGGTATTCTAATTATATATTTATAGCTTGCTCTGAAGACACTACTACTTTTACATTAATTATATAGTACCGAATATTGATGTTGTTTTTCGAATTAAAAATTTCTGAACTCTCATTTCATGAAAATCACCACAGTCTTTTAGCAATAAAATATTATTTTTCTTATGTAGGTAAATAGTTCTATCACTACAGTTTAATCTGTATATAAATTTTTTACTGCTTTATTTTGTATTATTTGGAATTTATCAATTACCTACTTAATGTAGTGGTATTCGTATATGGCTCTAAATAATACAGTCTAAGTGTAGAAAACAAACCAATAATATTTAAAGCCATTTTTCGCTGTATTCTTTTATACGGGTTCCCTATATGAAAGAGCGCTGCGAAAACAAACTTAAAAGTGCTACAAAGAAAACAAAATGCGATCCTAAAATAAATTTTGACTAAACCTTTTTATCTTTCCACCAACAGATTGCACAGCATAGCAAATATTAATACTGTTTCCCAACAAATAGCAAAATTATGAATTTAATAAATTGAAATATTGCCTGTCTTTCTAGAGAGCTGTTTAAATTCAATAAATCAGCTTATAAGAGCGATTGTAGATTAAGCTTTTATCAATTAGGTTTTTTTTTTGTTTTTTCTTATAATTAAGTTAGTTTTTAAGTTTTAGATTAAAAATAAATTGATCAAAAAGGTTTTTTAATTGCCATTTTTCCTTAAAAAATAAATATTATTATTAATAGAAAATTTCAAGTAAGTCTAAGTAAGTTAAAAGTCATAGGTGTAAATAATACATTAGTATAAGCTCTTGATTATTGAAACTAGAAATAAGAAAAATTATACAATGAAGGCACACTAAAATAATAATAAAAATTTTCTAATATCATCCAGAAAACCCTATACTATCGATCGCAATACCTCTAATTTGATGATGGTCTACAGCTCTAATTCACTCTCATCATCACCATTGTCCTGTATCCCCATTTGGGCAGAGGACGAAAATGAAATTTTTCCATTGGCTTCTATTTTCGGCTAACCTTTTCAATTGTAGCCACGTTCTTTGTTGGGTACTATCTTCGGCTAAGTCTGCAGTTCTCCTTGGTTTTTTCGGCCTTCCGGCTCGACATTTTCCCTTGAGGATTCCATTGTTTCTCGATGTTGTTGTTAGGTTTCCTTAAATTATGGCAGATCCAACTCCATTTCCACGTATATTATTTTGTTTTTGGTTCGTTTTGTGCCACAGAGTTCTGTTGGAAATGATTTGTAGCTTCATTGGATGTACGCTTAGGAGTTCCTGGATTTTGTACATACATTGAAGATTGTTATTTGAGTGCGCAGAGATATGTTGTTTATTGGCTTCAATATCCATATGTAGAGAATCGGATGTCGTGGTATGCGAGTTTTGTGCATGATTTCGGGTTTCGCTGTATATTGATTTTTGGACTTGCATTTTTTCCAGTTTCATACAGCTTTTGACACTTACCATATAAATTAAAATTCGTATGTGACAATAAACACAAATTGTCGGTGTGTAATTTAAGTGGCTCATATGTTTGAAGGGACGCCACAGGATACGGTTACTGTCGTTTACACCAACAGTAGAATAGTCGTTATGTCATTCATTACTACTGTAAACAATATGAGTGATAAAATGCCTTACTCCTCGACACACCTCGAGCAATTTGTAACCTGTCCTTGTTGTAAAACGTAACACTTTTGTAGAATTCTTTAATTAATGGCTATATGGAATGCCTGTGATAAGTGATTCCGAAAGATACTCGCGGCTTACTCTATCAAAAACTTTATCAAAATTTACAAACATTAAATGTAACGGTGCTTTAAATTCACTGGATTGTTCAAAAATGATTCGAAATGTATTGTTGTGATCCACGCAGGAATGGCCACTGTAAAACCTGCTTGGTATCTTTTTGTTTGATTCTATTCTGCATTAAATCAATTCGAGTATTATTCTAACCATTAATGTTCAGAAAACTGGGAGTGGTGTGATACCTTGCTAGCTATTGTAATGATTTAGGCTATCTTTTTTTGGTATTTTAACGGTGTTATTGTTTTAGTTCCAATGGTTTGGATAATTTTTTTGTTCCCTGGAATCTAGCCTACAATAAAGGTAACAAAATATTGGCCGATATATCTGGATTAGGTTTCAAGAATTCGACGAGTATCTCATTCACTTCTGGCGCTTAATTGTTTTGTAAGACAAGAATTGTGGTTAAGGCTCACAATAAGCTTTAAACCCAAACATGAAATTATATTCTCATAAACTTAGGACTGATGATTTGAATTTATGTTTAAATTTAATTTTATTGATGCTGACTCCTCTAAAATGGTATAATTATATAAATTGGGAGCAATTTCAGTATAATAAAAATGATAAAAAATTTGAATTTTTTTATTCTTAGTAAGATAGGAGTTTCAGTTTATCTTCCATTGTGTAGAGGATAAATAATTGTATGGTTTTGATTCGTTTTAAAGTCAATTTCGATTTTTATACATAACTGGGCACTATTATTTATATTTATGTATATTTTATATTACCACGTTTTTCTATGCAAAAATAAAAAAAAAAGTATTTGTTTGTTAATAAATTTTGAAAGGTATGATCAATGTATATAATAATGTACATCATTACTATTATATTCAATTTTACAAAATCAATTTATCATTATTATTTGTTGTTGTTTATTTTGAGCTATATACACACATACATCAATATATTAGGATATGAAATTTTTATTAGATAGCTCATTTAAGTATGTTAATCATCATCATAAATAAATGTTTATTCGGTTGGAATACTAGGTACACACATTAAGATCATACAGCATCTATGGTATATTATTATATAGATACAGTTATATTTAGAATATTTTAGCGTAATATTTGCGTAAGGCATGAGCACGGGAAAAATATTGATAAAATGGTAAATGACAGTTGAAAATAAATTTCACAATAAAAAATAGAAAAAACAAAATAACAAACAGAACAGAAAACCTTCATATTAATTAAAATGAATGTAAGTATCTGTATTGATGTGTTTATTTATTATAAATTTATGTTGTCACATATTTCTGTATTGATGTGTACATTGTACATACGCATTATTTTGTTTTCCAAGGATAGATTAAATTTATGTTTGTTTTTTCTCTTCTTTTTTTTTCTTTTTGTTTCTTTTGCAAATAAATTAAGGTTAATTCTATTAGAATAATTTTATTTTATTGCATCATTTTTATTTAAAATTAAAAACAAAAGTGGTTTTCCAATCAAATTTATATAATATTTTAATTTTATAATAATTATACAGAGTTATAGACAGACCTATATGCACTAAGGCTCTACCATTCTGAAAATGTACACAGATAATTTTCTATTTACGACTTTATTAATGTGTATTCTGAATCTTTGAAGAGATGTTTGTAGGCCACCACACATCAGTCTAAAAAGATTGAAAAATTTTTATAAGCATTCACTTTTTGAAAGAACAACTATATTAATATACTTTAAACTGCATATTTTCAATTCAATTATGAATCCCAAAGAATCACAATGAAGAATATAAATAGGAAGCAAATAGGAGTACAAAAAACAAATTGAATTGGTCTGCACACATATTTTTTTTTTTTTTATTTAGATAAGCCCATTAATTTTACAAAAATAGTTTTGCTTAGTGATCTTAGCCTTTGCCCTTTGATTGAACCAATAAATTTTATCAAATCGAATATTTTTAAATATTACTTTAACTAAGCTTTACAATTTGTTATTTTTTAATAATTGTATTCTAAACATAAAATAATTAATATAAGCATACATAATATAATGTATACATACCATACTATATACATATTATATTATAGTTGTTGTACATACATTTTTTTTTTTTTATATTCTTTTAAGTAAAAATTTTTTTATCATAATTTTAAACTTCAACAAATCCGTAATCTCTTTCAAATCGCTTTGTAACGCGTTAAAGAGCTTTAAGCATTGGTACAATGTATTATTTTGATTACTAGTTCTAAATATTGATAAATAAAAATTTCTCTTATTTCTTGTATTGTATGTATGTATATTTATATTTCTATTTAAAATAAAATTATGTTTATTTGTTATTTTAAATGCATATAGATACAGCTCACGTTTGTAGACGTTGTTCAAACTTAAATATCTATCAGAGTAGATAAGGTGAGTAGGATGCCTTACGGGGTAAAAATTAATATACTTTATTGCTTTTTTATGTATGATATCTAGCTTGTCCATAGCAGTTTGTGGTGCACTATTCCACACTGGGTTTAAATACGTAATGAGGGACGGAATTAAGGATGAATAAATTGTAAATAACGCATCATTAGAAATATATCTGCGTACGTGCCTAAGTATGAAAATATAGGGGGATCTTTTACCAATTATGTAGTTTATATTGTCAACTCACTTCATTCTTTTATATATAACGTCGTATGAGTATTATTTTATCGCATACGCCAATTTTGGATAAATTGACCTAACGATTAATCTATAGGTTTTGAAGTCTAATCTTTCAGAATTTCTGGTCCGTTTTGATATATCTTATTTAGTTTCTGATATAATGAGTATTGATATTGTCCCATATCAATACCTATTTTACATGTATGTAACGAACTTTTATCCCATACGCCATAAAATGTAATATTTATCCTATATGCCATGTAAAAAGCAAATTTATTTTATTAGTACTATTTTCACCTACCTCCATTGCCCATGGATTTGGAATGAAATAATAACCAAAAAAATTTTAATATTATTTTGTCCCATACGCAAAAGAAACTTTAATTATACGGATATGGAAAAAAATAAAGTTGATTTGAAAATATTTAATCAGTTTTGGAATTTACAAGATGAAGAAAAAGTAAAATTTTATTTCAAATTTGGTAGGCAAATAAATATAAAACGACGCCGAACTGATTCTGATGTAAAACAAAATTCTTTTATGTTTTATTTACAAGTAGAAGGCGAACCCATAGAGTTTGTAAAACGTTTTTTCAAAATACTCTATCGATAACTCAGACCCGAATTTACTATTGCTTTAAACATTATTTGGATAAAAACTGTGTATACCTACACAAACAAAAAAAGGGAAACATGCTAAGGGAGTAACTATACCAGTGAAATTGAAACATATTCAATCATTTTCTGTTATAGATTCACATTATTGTCGTGCGAATTCGCAAAGAAAATATCTCGAAAGTGAATTGAGTTTACCCAAAATGTATAACTTTTATAAAGAAAAGGTTGCTGAACCACTTTAAATATCAATGTATAGGAAAGTATTCAACACTGAATTCAACTTTTCTTTTTTTAAACCACAAAAAAATCGATGTATCTACATAAAATGAATAAAGATCAATCTAGAACCCAATTGCTACACTTTGACTTGCATAAAAAAGAAAATAATATGACAAAAGCGGAACGAGGTGCAGATTGTTCAAATATAGGCAAAAATCACTGTATCTTATCATTTGCAAAGTGTTTTTAGTCTACCTAAAGCAGCATCATCAATATTTTATTACAAACGAAAACTAAATACATTTGAAAAAAACCTGTTAGATTGAGGCAACTTCACAAATATATGAAATAAAAGTTCATTTTCTTTAAAATAAAAATAAAATATTTGTTTACTTTGAATTAATTTTAAAATTACTTTGATTATAGATACTGGGGTTGGATCTTATTGAAAAACTTATATTTTACTTCTAAGAAAAACTTCTGCAATTTCTATTTTTTATTATAGAATTACCATTTTAATTGTTCATTATATTTTATTTAATAAATTTTACCGACTTGTTTCGACTAATTCATTATCCAAAAAGCTATATTAAAAATTCATATAAACTTACTTTATTCCATATCACTTCTTAACCATTATTTTAAAAAAAATACTTCTAACTTTTTATAATGTCACATATCCGAAAAAAACTTTGTACCATGTCATACATCAAGAACAAATAAAAAAAGCTATGTATGAGGTGGTATAAAGTTAATAATTTACTTCCAATAATTAAAACGACCATAACTTTTTTTAATATGAACTAATTATCTTCAAAATTTAAATTTAAGTGCAAAATTGTTCAATTTAAATTAACAATGTAAAAAATTTAAATATTTATCGGCTGGTTTTTTAGTATTTTCACCGTAAGCATTCAAAATCGATTTACTCAAAATGTACTAAATGGCGTATGTGATAAAATAATTATCATGTGACGATAACTAGACCTAGATAATTAAACTTATCAATTATTTCTATGTTTACAGAATTGAAAATGAAGCTATTGTTTGTATAGTATTTTTGCCCAAGGAAAATAATTTTAGTTTTTTTCGCATTTAATTGCAATCTGTGAGCTTCGAGCCATTTATTTATAATATTTAAGTCACGTGCAATAGCTTCTCTTACTTCATTTTCATCTCTATCAGCGTATTTTATTGCTGCGTTATCACAATATTATTGTAGAATCCCTTTTAGGCCCGAACGAGCTATATCATCAATATATAGTTTACATAAATCAGGGCACAAAATTGAACCTTGGGGAACTCCCTTCTTTGTTTTGTCTTCCCTACTGTATGTATTTCCTATTCTAACTTTTTGTGTGCTATTTTTAGGGTATGATTCAAAAAAGGTTTTTTGATTACAGTTTAATTTTAAATTAGAAAGTTTTTTTAATACTATCTCATGATCTACGCAATCGAAGGACTTTTGCAAATCTAAAAATACACATGCGACGAACATCCCTTCATCTGAGTTACTTAAAATGAAATGTATCAAGCTAAGGCCAGCAGCAGTTGTATTGGAATGTTTCTCAAAATATGTTGTTCAATATGATAAATATTATTGTTTGCAATAAAAAGATGTATCCTTTTTTTTTTATACCAATTCGAATACTGTGGAAAAGGAGCTCGGTATAGATATTGGGCGATAGTTATTTGGATTTGTGGTAGATCCTGATTTAAATATTAGTATAACAATTGACTTTTTAAGGGACTGCAGAAAAGTTAATTTATTAAGGGAATAAGTTTTACTAACAGACGAGATAGTTGCTCAGAGTATTTTTTTATAAATTTTGCCGAGATATAGTCATATCCAGTGGCCGATGAGGTTGTTAGTGATTTAATTATATCTTTGATTTCTTCTATTATTAATGGAAATAAATCTAAGGTATTATGAATATTGTTCTTTGGTAACTATTGACTAGTGGTGAAGTAATAGAACCTGATGGGATGTTCAATTGATCAGTTATATCAGACTTCGATCGATTTAAATATTTATTTTGAAAAAAGTTTTCCACTTAAATCTGTATTGCTGATTAAAAGTTATGCTAATGGTGTATTTTGTAATTCTTAATTTTAAATTGCAATATGGTATAAGTTGCTGGAGTTGTTCTCATTATAATAAAATTCAACCTAATTGCTCAAAAATACTATATATGCAAAATTTATTTACAAAATTAGCTATTCTACCACCATTTTTATATTTGCTTAAAAAGTTGAAATTTTTTTTAATAGGGTTTCTTATCGATTCACAACTAGATATAATGTTAGAATTAATAATATATATTTGGTCAATGTTCTAAAAACCCGTACCACTCATTTTAGTAATTTTTATAATTATTTAGCTCCAACATTTTTTAACATGTTACCGTGTTCCTTAAGATCAGACATATCATCTGTATATATTTTCAAAAACCATAGACTTTGAATTTTAGCTATAATTTGATTATTTACTATATTTATGTGACTTTTTTTTGACAAGAACATTAACCTTTATATAATAAACTTAGACTGGTAATAAAATCTAGATATGTTTATGAAATATTTATTCACTTCCGGTATATTGAATTTGTTTCCAAAAAATTAATATAGCTATCTGTATTCGATCTGTAACTTCAATCTACTAGCCAGTGACTGTAAAAAATGGAAAACATTGGTGAGTCTGGCCCAAAATCTGGTCTTTTGTCTACCTAAGTAAAGTCTATATGTCGCGTGTGATGCTGACATTCAGCATTCATATCATCTTTTTAGTAGTCATCGATTTTGACGTTTTATACTCGGTTGGGTGATCGTTGCAATTTCTACCGCCCGAATTTACCTGTTCACGGGGTTTTATTAAGCTCGAAAATGTTAAAGACTAATTTAGAGATTTTAAGAATTTAGCATTTTTTTTTTGTCACTCTAATTGCAATGAAGGATGTTCCGCAAATTTAAGTTTGAAAATTTAATTCGAATTAATTTATTCACACAGACAAAGAAAATGTTAGAAAATGTTACTAACACAACTCTTTTGGTTTAAAGCTTAATTAGTTCAATATGCTTTAATTAAGATTAGTAAAAGGATGTTACTTTAAGTAAGACCATTCTAATTTTTATTATGATAAAGAACTGAAATATTAAAGATAATACAACATTTTTTTAACAACTCTGAAAATATTTTCATATTCACTTAGAAAAATGTAATTGTAACAAAATATTAGACAGTGTAGGATATTCAGAAGCTTATCTACTTTGTATCTAACATTAATTTGACAAACGAAATCAGTTTGGAAGTTCGGCAAAGAGCCGATGCTGTTTTGGTTTGTTAAAATATTTCCTATTAAAGTTTCAATTAACAAAAAGTCCATAATTTCAGTTCTGCTTTGTGGACAGGGAACATAGATAAATAAATAAAAGGACCTGTCATATTCATGTCTTTGAGAAGTATATAGTGTTCGTCTGATATATGGTACTAAAAAAAACGATGGAGTATAGAGGGAAAGGTATAATTTCGGACGCTGTAAGCCGTATAATTAAGTGGACGTATAGTTACCAAAACAAAATAAAAAACGGCACGAACACCTAAAACAGATAGATGGATTAATTCACCCAATGGTGGTAACTATAGGGCCATGTAGACAACATCTACCGCATCACTAGAGACTCGACTTCACCTAGAACCCCTCCATTTCTTTATAAAGAAAGAAGCAATAGTTCACACTATTACTGGTGATGATCTATTAAATACAAAAGCGATACAACCTGAACTAAATGGTGTGCTTCAGAAGGATGATACGCTGTCGATTACACTATCCGACTTTTCCTTTACAACAAATATAATTCAATACAATCATGGGAAACAGAGACACGTAGGAAACTATTGCGACAATGGAAGTAGCAGCCTTACTATAAATTCATATACCTTCACATCAAAGCTAGTATGGTACTGTTTAGAAATATTCAAAAGACTGGCGAAAACAAACAACGCCACAATATAGTGGAGCATTCTGAATAGCAGGAAACGGAGCTGCAGATTATCTAGTAAGAAAGGGACCGAATACGCCTTTCATAAGTTTTTTCTGTGTGACTCGCCTGAGTGTAGCTCAGTTGCACTTAGAATCTTGGATGTATCAAAAACCTGAGGATTTCTGGGCCAAGCTTCCTGGAAATCGTCAAGCAAAAATGCTCATGCCAAAATACTCGCTCAAGAAAACTAAACTAAAACTAGAAATTTTAATAGAGGACTGATTGCGTATTGTGGCAGGGATGATAACTGGCAACTCTGTCTAGTAAAGAAACATCTTTATAAAATTGAAGAATATCCTGAAAGTGATCACAAAATTAGGTATCGTTAAGGACTCAGATGATTAATAGCACTAAATAAAAAGAAGTAATCAGAACAATAGTATTAAAGGAGGATAGTATTAGAGGAGGATAGTATTAAAGGGGTATACTTAAATATTCAAGGTTTATCTACAAAATACAATGAATTTGAAAATTTAATGTTTATAAATAAAATAAATTTTGTATGTCTAAATGAGACTCATATTACATCAGATATTTAACAAGCTGAAATAATATTTGACAACACTATAATGTTTACAGATGTGATTCATATTCTAGACACACTGGTTGAGTGTTAATCTATATAAATAAGGATTTGAAAAGTGAAATGGTATGCAGTCTATATTGTGAAAATGTTTGAATGTTGGGTGTAAATGTGTGTATTTTGTTAAATAGTGATGCAGAAGAGAAAAAAATTAAAGAATTTTTATTTGATCACAGCTTTAAACAGCTAGTGGAAGAACCTACTAGAATAACACAACGATTTTGTTAGAGTTAATTTATACACAAAATGATAATGCCTGCCAAATAATAAGTTTTTTCAATTATAAAAAGGAGGATTTGATGAGATTGTTAAATAGAAAAAGTTTATTAGATTCTATTAAAATAAATGACGTCAATGATTGTGCATTAAAATTTAAGTAGGATTTGGATGACACATTGAGTATGATGAGAAAAACGGTAGAAAATTCTAATAAATCGTATAATAGTGAACTGAGGCAACTAAATCTTAGGAAAGTTTATTTGTTCAACTGAGCTGTAATATTAAACAATTCAGTAATATGGAATGGATATAAGTTTTGCAATAATAATAATTACAAATATAAAATGTAAAGTAGCAAAAAATGAATACATTGAAAAAAAAATTTTAGACACAGCAGGAAACCAGGAAGAAATTTGGAAAACTTTCAAAAAATACGTTTTGAAGACAGATTACACCCTACAATGGAAGTTAGTAATGGGTACTAGAATAATAAATAATGAAAAAGAAATTGCCAATGGGTTAAATGAATTTTTTGAAAATAGTGTACATGAAATTAACAGAAGTATTAGCAATTTAACTTATATTGATAGCAATACAGTAAATAGTAGATAGATATTGCAATTTAGTTTGGTAAATGACGAAATATTAGAAAAATTTCAATGAATATGAATGAAAAATATAATTATGAAGTGTAAAGAATTATTTTTCCAATACTAAAAAAAATAATTAATAAAGCTTTAATGAAGGGTGTTTATCTAGAGAACTGGAAAGATGCGTTAGTAGTGCCAGTACCAAAAGTAAAAGATGCGAAAACACCTATAGATTATAGACCTGTCAACTTACTTAATATATATCAAAAAATCATTGAGAAAATAGTGGCTGAACAAATAAGTAATTTTTTAGAAAATAATTATTTAGTGAAAAGCAATCAGGGTTTAGAAAGGGACATTGTTGTGAAACGGCAATAAATTGAGTCATAAATGAATGGAAAAGAAATACTGGTGATGGTAATAGTATTGTAGCTGTGTTTATAGATTTAAAACGTTTTGAAACTATTGATATAGACATATTGATAAAAAAATGAAGAAAAATTGGGGTAGATGGAGTGGAATTACATTGGTTTCAACAATATTTAACAAAGGTAGACAACAAAGAACAAGAGTCAGTACTAGTTTTTCATCTTCGATAGATTAAAAGGTTAGTGATGGGAGTTCTATTATTTCTTGTTTACATGCATTCTATTAAAACGGCCATTACGAATGCTAAGATTGTACTTTTCGCAAATGATGCTTTGTTGTACATAAAGCAAAGTATTGAAGAATGCAGAGAAGCAATTAATTTTGATTTAGAAAATGTATTTGAAGGGTTATGTAGGAATAAACTGAAACTGAATGTGGATAAAACGAAAAGTATGAGGATAAATGGTCGAGGACACACTGTAACATTGAATTTAAATAATCAGGAAATTGAATATGTAACAGAAATAAAATACTTCGGGGTGTATATTGATAATAAATTGAATTTTAATTTGCATGTGAATTATGTCTGTAAAAAGATTTCAAAGAAAATTGGATTTCTGTCACGTATTAGGGACAAGGTGTCGTATGATTGTGCAGTTAACACGTTAATATTGCTACATTATGATTACTGTTCTTCTGTGCTTTTTATGTGTGATACTGTTAAGCTACAAAGACTTCAGATTATACAGATGAATAGAGTAATGAGAGTTATGTTGAAATGTGATCGGTACACACATATACAGGAAATGTTAACACAATTAAATTGAATGAATGTACAGCAAAGATTGAAGTTCAATGCCCTAATTTTCATGTTTAAAATAAAATATTTATTTATTTATGCTTAATACAAACATATTACAATATACATAAGTGTACAACATTAAACAAACAAAATATAATTTTAAGCTTAATCTTATTCTACATCTTAATATTAAAATATTGATATTTATACATTTTTGTAATATATTACCAAAGAATGTTTGAAAATTATAAATTTATACTAACTCTAAGATATATGTAAGTGCAGCTTTTTTTTAGTTGGGCTGCGTTTAATGTAAAATCGATGTGGTGTTTTTGTTTATTTATTAACATAAATATTCTATTAACAGGCTCATATTTACCATAATTGGTACGATGAAATATTGGACGAAAAATATTTTCCGATCTAAAGCGGTTTCTGTTGTTAATCATATCTCATATCTCTAACATAATCATCTCATATCATATCTCTAACATAATGAGAATCAATTTCATTATTTAAAACTTTAGTAATGAATATGATATCAGCAATCTCCCTTCTGGATTCTAATAATTTAAGATCTAATAACTTTAACCGGTTCCTATAAGGTGGCAGAATAACTGGATTTGACCAGTGTAAATTACGCAGTTCGAATCTCGAAAAATATTTTTTGTGTAGCTTCAATTCTTTGGATATGATTAAGGTAAATGAGGCGACCACACTTGACTGGCATATTCAAGATTTGGTCGAACAAGAGAGGTAAAAATTTATTTAAGGACGTACGGATCGTCGAATTCTTTAGAAAACCTTTTGAAGAAGCCTAGCATGGAGTTAGATTTATTTATTAAGACATTTAAATGTTGTTTGAAACATAATTTTACTATGTTTAATGACGGAAGTTACATCATTAATGGAAATAATAAAGAGAAGCGGACTTAAATGGCTGCCTTGTGGAACGCCAGAGTTAGCTTCAAAAGGTTCAGAAGTAGTATGAAAATTATGCTGAATATCTAAGAAGAAATCTAACATATATAGCAGATAGTCATACGTACAATGTTAGAAATGCAGCAAACTTTAGTTTATGCCTTTGTATAGAAGAGCAACAGCGCAAAATAACCTGTTATATAGAGGATCAGCTCATTATAATAGTCTTCCGAATGAATTAAAAATAGAAAGAAATTTTGTAAAATTTAAGAAAAGGTTAAAAGATTTAATTAAAAATAGTTTGATTTGACTAGATTTTTAATTTGAGAATTTAAATGTTGTTTGTTAATTTAGATTTATGTTTTACATATATATTTTTTACTAATAAATGAATAAAATAAAATAAAATACAATAAAATAAAATAAAACAACCTAATTTGCAACTATGGTGATATGCAGGTTATATCCCCTCCCGAAAATACGTAATCTATTCTAATTTGATTTACTTTACCCAAGAGAATCTTCGAATTCAAATCGGTAGGTAGAAGATTTCAACACAGAACAATCCTTCATTACAGAGATGAAACATGAAATATGAGCAGACATGAAATAAGTTGGTAGTTTTGACAAGTGAAACGCCGACTGTGACCAATAGAAATGGATCTTAGAACCTACATGATCTGCTGGTTATTATATTATGTAGTAGATTATATAATAATGTAGTAGATGTAACATTGTATACATTGGATTTGATGCACTTGTATTCATATTTCAATGCACGAAATCTTATAAAATAAATATTGCAATATAGTGTTCACCACACCATTTTAATTAAACGAAGATTTCCGTTTAATTTTTTTTTTAAATTTCAATTGTAAATAAATTAACATAATTAAATTCCAATTTTATTATTTCAACTTATTCATATTGAAAAATTTTTATTTTTGTACTAGAATACAATTAATTTTTGCTTGTTAGTACAAAATATATTACAATATTATAATTAAGTAGGATTTATTATTTTAAAATATTCCACACCCTTATTTCATTCTCTAAAAACTTTTTTTTTTGTTTTAAAATCAAAATAATAAATTGTTGTTAAAATCTAAAATCATATTATCATTTTCATTTTCTTCTGTACCACACAATATTGTTATCGAAAGAAATGAAGATTATTATAAAAAATAAAATTAAAAAGAAAAAATATTAAACACTTTATATTTAATAATACTTTATAAAGTCATTTAACTAAATCGTACTGTAATTATTACAATGAAAATTTCTTAAATTTTTAACCTAAATTTTTCAATAATGATCTTTTATAATTTTTCTACATACAAATACACACACACACACACACAACATTAACAAAAAAGTTCAACCATTCAATTAAGTTTTCTCATTCTACCATCTATATATGGTCGTAGTATCTATAATAATATTGTACTGATAGAATTAAAAGTGTAGTATTTTCTTTCATTCATTACTTAAAATTACTTCTCTATCTATCTTTCTTTAATTTCAATAATGGCACTAACCATTTTAAAAGTATTTAGTATAATAGATATAAATGAACATTAACAATTTAATTCGAATTTGTGAATATTATATTATGTATTTGAAAATTTAGAATATTACAAAATTAAAAATAAAGAAGAATAAAAGCATTGAAAAAGATGTCATCACGTCCTGATGTACTTGAAAGCATAGAATTAAAATAGAAAAAGAAAAAGGACATTTCTTAAAACAAAATTTTACGTTTTATCATTTAAGATTACTGTAAAAGTTTTCAGCACAAGAATCATAAAGAAAATCAAATTCAAATATCTACCGTTATAACAATAACAGTAATTAGATATAAGAGGGAAATGTACATAATTTCAATGTAGTAGTTTGATAAATTAATAAAATGCTCGAAAAACGTTGTAGATATTGTAGTATATAAACTTGCAGTACCGTACTAAATTAAACACGAAATGGTGATTCTACCTAAGTTACTGTCAAGAACATAAAACAAAAAAAAAATCGATTTTTATTCTTTTACTTATAAAAAATCGCGATAAATACAATTTATATAAAAACTACATAGATTTTCCCAGCGTAACATTCGGCGGTTCAACTTTAAAAAAATATTTATTTTTTCTTCATTCGAATTAAATTGTTAGTTCATTTATTCATCTGCAAAATCGATAAAAAATATGCTCTTCTGTTACTTCTTCTTGATTTCTTTACATCTATGGATTGTGTCAATACTTGCTATGTATTAAAATAAGATCAGCTTTCAATTCTGAGTACTACACTGTCTCATTGATCAGTCTTATTCAAAGCTATTTAAATAATAGAAGTCAATTTGTCTACTTAAATGGTATTTAATCTAATAACGTACCTTCAAGGATTCAGAATGGTTACTTTGCAGTACTTTCATTAATAATTTATTCTGTTGTTTGTCTGAAGTCCTGTGTAGATTTGATAGTATTACAGATGTTTCCAAGGTCATAACTGATTCAAGCTTTTGAAAACTTTCTGAAATGTAAATGCATATGCATGATCAGAAAAATTCTATTTAAAAATACGCCAGAATATCTCTATGAGAAAAAAAAACCCATATGGTACGTCACTAACAAGTTTTCTTTTTTTTGTTTTTTTAACTTTTATTTTAATAATATAATGTACTATTATATCCTTAATCTACAAAAAAGCGTTCAGGTTCTCCAGATTTTCAAATTTTCAACATTTAAAAAGATTTTTTTTTTATGTTAAATTAATTATAATATAGGTGTAATTTTTAAATATAACCATACTTAAATTGTTATGTATCTAATTTTCTATGTAATTCATTGTAAAAATATGGCAAAAAATAATGTTAATCTGTTTAATATAATAAAAACATCCTAAACTAACTTATATCTATTCTTAAAACTATTTAAATTAACCTTACAAACTAAAGAATTTACAAATTTATTCAAGTACTTCGCTTTTATTTATTTGTCCTATTTTACAAGGATGTTGACCACCAATGATTATTTCTTATAGTTTTGTCTTTATCGGGTATAGACATATCGTATTTCATATTATTTCTATCGATATTGCCTGGATTGTATTCAATTTTTTTTACATGTGGCCCGTCTACTCTAATGGAATAGTATAGGGACATGATTTAGGTTTTGAATGTAACCATTTTTGTCTAAAAAGATGAAATGCTCAGAAGCTATGAAACTTTAGTATTTTTGATGTTCTCCTTATTTTGGTAAAATATATGTAATATTAAGCCATTTTCAGGAGTTTTTAATGCTCTATCATAACGTTTTCGAATTAATTTTATAATAAAATTATCGATTCTTATGATTTTTGCTTCTTTATACAAATATTTATTAGAATAAAAATGTTTGTATTCAGACTCAGGCTTTCTATATTTATTAATGCAAACCCTAATGCACTTTCTTTCGAACTTCCGTATTTGTTACATTACGCTCGCGCTAATGTTATACCAGATAGGTACAGTATAAACAAGCGGTGGACTTATTAATGTTTTGTAGCATATTATTTTAACTCTTTTACTAATGTTTTTATTGTATTTTTGCTGCCATAAAAGATTTATTACCATTATCTATTGCACGTTTTACATTATCAATGAAGTTTAAGTTTAGATGTAAATGAACCCCAAGATATTTTACGACTATTTTGCTCTCGAGTATTGAAATAGGTAATTTAATACTAAATTATTTCCAATCTTTCCTAATGTCTGAACTAGTTTTATCCACAGTATTACGAAACAGAATGGTTTGTTGAAGTTCAGTTTGAATATCCATACATTTCAATAATCTAAGACAATGTTGAACATTTTTTGGACTTTGTATTGTATGCTGTCCACCAGTGTCGTTCACAGAGTAAATTATAATATCATCTGCGAATGCCAGTGCATAATTATTTCCTTTAACACCATCTAATAATTGTAAAAGGTCTGCTATATAAATAGAGAAAAGAATAAATAGGTGCGTTTACAATACCTTGTTGGAGACCATTTTCTACTACAAATGTTTTTTGAGACGTATTTTCTCCGCTATATACTATATACTATATATCACTAACAAGTCCAAGCTTAATTATTTTAAGGACTCAGGAAGATTAAGATATCTATCCTTCTTTGTAGTGGCGTTAAGGAATTATTTGATGAATGTTCTTCGATGTTAGTTATGTAATTCTAAATTCTACTAGCTTTGTTGGTGTACTTTAAAGAAAATTTGTAGTTTTTTATATATATTTAAATAACACTGAGAATTGTTATTTGAAATAATGTTTGTTATGCCTGATATGTTGAATGGTTGTGACGGCTGAAGAAATTTTGCATTCAAACATTTTATACGAATTTTAAGTTTTTAACTTATGTCTCTTGTTTTACTGTTAACTTCCATAGATTAAGTATAGTAAGTAAGTAGTGGAATTACATGTTTTATCGTATACTCTTGTAGACGCTTATCGTCTCATGTATAGCTATGTGATTTCACCTAATGAAATTAATATTTAACCCAACACAGAGTTTTCTATTTCTGCAAAACAATTAATTTTTTCCAGCGTATCGCCCAATTCAAGCATAACATTTATGTTAGATAAGGTATATATTTTTCTCTCTTCTTAGTATTACCTACGGGGAGTCACCATATGTGCAACTGTTCATTCTGGTTTAAAAAATTTGTTTGTACACATCGGAGACACCATGTGAAGATAAAGAAAATGGTAGTTTTGAAATTTCAGTGCCGCCAGAATTGAAGAAATATTCCATATTACCCTTGATATGTGACTTGGTGAATTTTTAAAGGCGGCGAAGCAAGATTTACCACCAATATTTATTATTATTTTAGGAATACAATACTTTTGTATTTCTACTTTATTATTTATCTCGTGGCTGAGTAAAATTTTATAAAAAAACAATTATAGCTGACTGTTTAGAAAGAAGTGTCAAAAACAATTATAAAACCATTGATCTTTGGAGTATTACTGATGGAACGAGGAATTGAATCGTGTAGAAGATATTAAGATGTTACATATGAAAGCCATTATAAAGTACCAAGTTAGTTCACGTTTTAGATCCAAAATAACAGACTGTACAAAATTTCAGAACTCCATCTCTAAAACTGTGCACGTATATAGCGAACAAACAAACAAACAAACCTTACCTGTTAGTATAGCTTAAAACAAAATTCAATTAGACATCCGGACCCGGAGTTAAATTTTTTTTTTTTTTTTTGAAAATAATAAAATCAGTTTATTTCAATACAAATCAATGAAAAACATAAAAATATGAATAGCTATGAACAATATTTTCTTTTAATTATGTTTAATATTTTGTTTTTTTAACAGAATTTTTTGTGTGTGTGGATGATGAATGTGCTTCAATTTTAATATATTCAAATGATAAGAATTACGTCATAATTTATTATGATAATTGTGCGACTTATAAATATATGCACCCAATAATTTTGTTCCTTGGATGTAATTGAATACATCTAGTTTTTCATTTTGTGAATGTGCACCATCATCTCAAGCACCAACTGGTATCAATACAACATTTTTTCAAGTTGCTTCCTTTAAAGTTAATCTAACTGGAATAGAACCACCTTCACGTGTCATATCTGGTTCAACATTAAAAACATGTTTAAACATGCTTTCTTAGCAGTTTCATAATGTGGATGAGTTGGATCTTTTGTCCATGGCTTACCACCATGTGCCGTTGATGTTTTCATTTTGTTAGGTGATTCTCTTTCTGCCCATTTCTTATTCAAATAATCAACAACACATTTTTCGATACTTTCTGGTTCTTGATTTGGAACAATTCGTAAAAACTCCTTCAATTCCATGAATAGATAAACTTGGAAATATCCAACGATGTATTAAAATGTTACGTTTTTCTTCGTTGTGAAGCAATCTTAGAGCACCCAAATCTTTTTTATATTAACTAACTTTAAAATCAATTGAATCGTACATTTTATGTTTACTTGCTAACAATGGTGCAACATCTTTTTCTAAATTTGTAATTAAAATTTTGCCATCTTTATAACCTAACAGACTATATCAACCATAGCTTCATGTACAGTATCACCAAATACTCAAGAATGTAAATCTTTTGCTGCGCATTATACTTCAATATAAATATATACATGGTTATACATTTTACCAAGCCAATAATTATCAGAAATACAAACATAATCTACTGATTTAGAAAATCATCTCATCATCAGCAAAAAGAAGTTCATCTAATCCTTCACTACCGGATTCTTCCATTCCTTCAAAAACAAATTTCAAATTAATGTCAATGACAGCTTCCATTGCACCACTTTCTTTCTTTGAAAAATCTTTATCAGAAGAAAAATTAGGTTTTCCAAATCGATTTAAACGAACAGTTCCAGCAGAATTAATTTTTTTTTTGAAAGTATTTCAAGAAGGTTATATGAGGTAAAACAATTGTCGAAAAAAAGCTTATGTCCAGGTTGAGTTAATCTTTCTATTAATTTTAAAACTATTGCCGATGAAAATCCAAACTGTTTTTGATAATTAATATTGTTTGTTGAATTTTTTCACTGATATATGAAAAAATCGTATGGAAACCTACTTTGTCCGCACAGTGCATAAACGAGGATTCCCCAAGAATTAGGTTTGTTTTTGTTATACATTTTGCATGATATCCTTCCTATGAAAGGAATAGTTTGTTCGTCAATGCACACGTTTTCTTCAACGTTTTCTTGGAGACAACAATTACGTATGTACATTCTATCAACTGGCGTAATTTAAAAAATTTATCAGTACAATCTACGGGAATTTCCATATTATTTACAAAGTGAACGAAAGATCTTAATTGACGAAAACGATGAAGAGTCATAGAATTGCAAAAAGTTTCAATTTTAAATTCAGGATACCAATAAATTGAAAGACTAGGGAGCTTTAAACACCCCATCATAATGTATAGCACCAAAAATATTTTAATTTCCGCTAAACTTGTTAATTTAAAATTATTGTTAGTTTTTTGTTGACCATATAAATTTGTATAAAAAACCATATCATTCATTAAATCACCAGTTATAAATGACATGAAATATTCAATAGGTTGTCTCACTTCAAAAGAATTTTCTTCGTGTTCTTTGAATGAAAATGTTTTCGGTTCGTATTCTTTATGACGCCATTTTATATCTTTTTTGTTTGTAGTTTTCAGTTCATTTGTTGTTAGTTCAACTAATTGTTTCTCTTTTTCCTCTTCCTCAACGATATCAGCAACTGAATCATTACACTGCCTTTGTCCTGCAACCAATTCAATTGCATACATCCCATTTTCTTTATTGAAGCAGCTGTATTTCTGATGGATCGCAACTTTCTTCTTCCAAATCGGAACAAAATAAATAGATTTGGCTAAGATATTCTTCAATTTGCTGATCTGTGAGATTGCTTTTTGTAGTCATACTAAACACACTTCCATTTATTTTATAATAAATTTAAATTAAATGATGTTCACAATTAAACTTATCAAAAAATAAAAAGAATTAACGTACATACATTGACACATCGTGAAATTTGTAAAAATGCAAAAACACGTTAAGAATGAGTCATAGATTTAATTCTTTGCTTGCTTTCAACTCTAAATGTAATAACATATGAAATATATAATACAGAAAATTGGCAAATTTTTTGTACGATATATCGTACAATTTTAACGAAAGGGTTAACTGGTATTTCAACTCCTAATTTCTGATTAGCTTCAGTTGCATGAATCCAACATAAAACAGAGCCTTTATCATCAGTTGATCATCGAACATACATATTACCATCTTTTTCGGTTAGTACAAATGGTTTAGTATTCCTACCATCTTCTTTTAAAGCAGGTTGGACATCTAAATGCCCATATACACAAATTGTTTTTTTTTATTTGAATCACTACTAAGTTCACCTAAGATAACCTTTGGTAATGGAATTTGCTTACCATCTGGTAGAGTTTGCATTCCAACTTTATCATTTTTTGTATTTTTAAACGACAATCTGGCCATTCTGAAACTGATTTTATAGCACATACTTCACGTAATGTTTCAATATATTCAGTTTTATGATCTTCTACATAGTCAAAAAGACCTTATAAGTTAGCTAGTAAATCGATTGGCATTTTATTTTTAAGAAAATTATTGAAATTAAAATAAAAAAACTCAACGAAACAACTTTTAACAGAAACTGCTCAAACTGCTGCTTTCAACAAGCGATATTAATATGACTAAACAGTTTATGCAAAAGCAATACAATTTCGATCCGAGACTTCTGATTAGTAGTTAAATGACATAACAACTACAATTAGGTCAGCAAATAGGATTGAATCTAATGTAATCCAATTCAATAATCTAATCTATTATAATGTAATTAAAATAATTAAATTCACCGTTAATAAAATTTTATATTATTGAACTGGTCGGCCAAATCATACCTATTAGACAGAATACATAAACACAATTTAGATTTTTAAAGAAAACATGCAAATCCAAAAATAAAATACAAAAATAACACAGTAACAAACAGAGAAAGTTAGATAAACTCATATTTCGCTTAAAAATCTAAAAAAATAACAAAAATAGCAAATAAAAAAAAAAAAGAAGGAAAGAAAATCCTATTAAAGGTTTTCTCTCTTTTTAATAAAATTTTCTAAAATTCAAAAATTACCAATTGAAACCATTATAATATTTAGTAATATAAAAAAAAAAGAACAAAAAAAATAATAAAAATAAAAAGTATATTAAAGAATAAATGAGATAGAATTACAATATTTTAACGGATTAAAAAGAGAAAGAATATTTTTTGAAGAAAAAAAAAAACAGTTTTCATTTTTCTTTTGTAATTTTTGAAAGAGTTAACATAAAACATCATTATGCAAATTTGTATCATTTGTACCGTTATGTGATTCTTTTTCTTCTCAGTTACTTACACACATATTATGTATGTGTGTATGTACTATAATGTATTTTAATTTTAGTATGTATGTATACACATATAAGTAAACAAATAACTACTGTTATTTTTTTTTTTTGGCTAAATATTAATTTTTGTTGGTTTGGAGTGTTTAGAATTTGATAGTTGTTTGTTGGTTGATGGCTGCTTACTTGATTGTTTGGCCTTAAAATGATTATGTCGTCAGTCTGGCTGTCGTTTAAATAAATTGAAATGATTTCAAAAACGTTTTATTTAAATTTTCTTTTTTGATTATTGTTTTTTTTTTTTTTTCCTTTTAGATTTTTCTTGTTTTATTTTTATTTAATATTTTTGATATGTCTTGGCTGCCATAATTTTTATTTTTTCTTTAAGAAAAGTGTTAGATTTCAATGGATTTTATCGCACTTTGAATTTCCTTACGAAAACTTTAAAGTTTTAGTTTTTTTATTTTTATTCTCTTTTTTTTTTGTTGTACATTTTTGTACATAAATAAAAAATATTAAAGAAATAAAGTGAATTTTTAAAGAAATTGTACCACAGAATCGGATATAGAAAAAAAAAATATTATTATAGAAAGAAAGAGATAAAATGATTAAATTAAAACAAAAATAAGTGAATAAATAAAAGTTTTATTTTTTATATTATTTGTTTTTTTTTTACATTTTGTATCTTATAAAATTTATATGATATTTTAATATATGAATATGAATATTATGATTATTATATTTTATTTTAAACTATAATAGTACTTTATTACATATTTATGTAAAAAAAAAATAGAATAAAAAGAAAATAAAAAAAAATAGTTTGTGAAAGAGTTTATCACCAAAAATCAACTTGAATGCAATAAACTTAGATAAAATTAAATAAATTTTGTATTTCAATTTATAACAATATACACTTAAATACTCCTACATAGAATTATTTATTATAGAATAATTATTAAATATATTTTGTTTTATTTAATACTAAGGTAAGGACATAAATATTTGAATTGACATTTGCTATTCTATTATAATTTATTTCAAAACAATATAACTTGGGCAGTCTAGTACAGCAACCTAAAATAAATATAAACCTTTATACTTATTACTTAAGTCCCACTTCATAATACTTACTAAGTCCAATGAAAAAGGCAAAACATTGTATGTTGATAAAATATGTTACATTATATGTTTTGAATAAATGATGTTTAAATAGCTCATTGCCAATAGTAGCCAATGTCGGCGACAAGAATTTAATCAAAACTTAAAATTTGTCATCGTTGCACTGCGGCATTTCATTTTGACCGTTTTACATAATTAAATTAAAAATGTGTTTCCTGCTGCTTTTGAATTTTTGTTTGAAAGCATTCGTTGGAGTTGGTATGCAACATTCAATGTCGATATTCTAAAACGACAATATCAATTGAACTGCAGGTTTTACACAACAAATGATAATACTAGTAAAATAAACCACGCAAATGTTGACAACTGATAAAGTGACATCAACCCATAAAACATCAAGTTCACTAGTTGTCATTGAAAAAGAAATTTTAAAAAGCACTCATTCCGAATAAATAGAGCTAAGGTTAAAACTGTATAGTGAAAATAATCATCGTAGGATCATTTCACTACAGTTTCAGACGATATGTATGAAACTGTTTCATACGAAATGATCATCGTATGATCATTTCAGTTCAGGTATCATTTTCGTTTTCATTTTCCACTAAGGTTATATATAGAGGACGTTGATGGTTTAGTTGCCCCCTTTTTATTTTTCCATATTTCAAAGACTATACACGATACAAACAATGAAAATAATTGTAACAATTTAATGTAATGAACAACAAATTAAAAATAAAATAAAAAGAGAAAATTGTTTTAAGTAAATAAACTTATACCCAGTTTAATATTATTGTAACAAATTATATTAACTTTTGTCGTCGTTCTTGTATTTTTAGATTTGAGATAGAAGTTGATTTTGTATTTTTTTTTTAAAATGCGTTTCTCGTATCTTTTTTCCGTCATATACAGATTGTCTTTCTAATTTCATTGTTCATATAGAAAGAGACACATTACTTCGTTCCCGAACCTAACACTTAAATGTGGAAGGCAATTGAAGCGTCATAGTCATGACAGTAAATTCACTAACGAATAATCAGTTGTTATGCCTAAAATGCCAACAGGACTGATGTTTAAACACAAAAGATATGTAAGCTGCTGACATTGTATTGTATGACATTGAATAATTAATGAAAACAAAGGATGTTGTCCTGAGAAATAATTTTGATTTGTTTTTGCATTTGATTGAATCTCCAAAAGTCTATCCATATATGAATACATATTAAAGGATAAGAAATGTAACAACGAAATCAGGGACGACTGTGATATATAAAATATTGTTAGTTGTAGTCGAAAGACGTCTCTTGAAGAAAAAACTGGACAGATCATGTAAATAGACACTAAATTCCTAATTAAAAAAGAAGAACAAATTGATTGGTTTTCCCTTTTTAATTTTTTTTTAATATATTTTATTTATTATGCTCCATAAATTGTAGAATTTATTCTTTTAAAACTAATTACTTAGACACAGATATATAATTATCTTTACTATACAGTTGATTTGTATTTTTTATTTTTATATCGTTCATATCATCAAGCATGTTTTTGTTTTCTATTAGTGTTTTTGAAATTCATTGTTAATATAGGTTTTATTTTTCTAGATTAATGGCAGGTAATTAAAATGAATTGTGTCTTTTTGATATAAGAGTTACTGTTTCATTATCATTTTTGCAGCTGCGACAATGGTAATTGAAGGGAATACCTAGCTTGGCGGCGTTGCTTCCTACCAGTAAATAACCTGTTGTGATGGCTACTACTTTCGATATATCAGTACAGAGCCTGACTATAAATTATTTGGGTTGATTGATGTTGTACTAGGCCTATGTTTTCCTCGACGTTGCACAGTCGTGTTACTGTGATCAGGAACGCAGAGTGAAGAGATCGAAAAACGGCTATCTACGTTTTCAATTTTGTTTCGTTATTATTCCACCAGCTTAGAGCAGATAGTGTTTGACATTAAAGCTTTGATTTCGTCGTTGGTACTACTTCCGTTAAGTCACCGATATATAACCGTTTTAATTTTTTTCTTTTGCATATAACAGAGACCCCATGTGAAGACGAATATAGCAAATCTAGTGAATTTTCAAAGTGACAAAATAAGATTTACCAACATGGCAACAGTAGTAATATTTTTTTCGGTTTGATTTACAAAATAGAACATTTGAACTTGATTGCCTGCATTGGTCAATTAGAAACATTTCGAGGTAGCTAATTCAAAGACATAAACCAAAAAAATTTAAAAAATTTTAATAGGTACTTTATTTTTTGTTAATTTTGATTACTTCACATTTTATTGATTTTATGATTTTTTGCTTTATTCAGATGACCATATTTGGTTCTTGTATTGTTTTTCTATATAGGTTTAGAGCTTTGATATTTTTTAAAAAAGCTAATTTTACTTTTTATTTATTTTTTTTATTTCTTAATCGGTAATTTATTGCAGTAATATTTCAAAAAAGATTGCTATTTAAATTTTTGGGTTCTTTTCAATTGTTTTTGCTTTGTTTCACCGGAGGTTTTACAGACATTATTACCGTATTAATATATTAGATTATTACGATATAGACAAACGGAAAATAATAAAAGGGAAAATATTTCCTAATTAAAATATAATAAAAAAAAAATTAGTTTATTAGTGGTAAAAAGACATGAAATTTCTTGCGGTCAAGTTAAATACTAGAAAAGGGTATCATCACTTACATACGTCATGGCATGACCATAGATTTACTAAAGAAATATTTTAATATTCGTGTACACTTAATGTTTAAAAATTTAAATTTTAAGTAAAAGTATATAAAATTTTAAGCTGAAATGTATGGAAAGAAGTAAGTAAGATCGTAAAAGAATTCCGAAGCTATCAGGTATTTAATATTATGTAGGGTTGTATATACGCAAGTATTTGATCAAATAGCCGCTCTAGATGAAACATTTTTAAATATACATAGATATTTAATCTGCAAGACATGCTTAGAAATGATGCTTACAAAATTTATGAATCTTGTTATGTTATTTAATTAAATAAACAATTCTATCAATACATTCAATACCATAATATGAATATTATAATACATATTCATTTTCCCCAATTATATAAAATAGTATTTCAGTTAAAATCTGATGAGTTCTTTTGAGCTATAATAATGTTTTTGAATGTTGTAATAATTTTTTTTTTTTTTTACTTTCTTTTTATCGTCCTGAAATTTTTATTTATTTTTATCATAAATTTTTTTTTTGTATTAATTTTTATATCACACCAGCGACATCTATTCGAGAGAATTTATATTTTACAAAGTTAAATGATTTAATATAAAAACTGATAAATTTCAATTTATTTTTTTATTTTTTTTTTGTTTAATTTGAAATTGTGTTACTTTAGGTTCTGTTCATTAGATTCCATGTCCAACTTCTATAATGTATAAAAATTTTTGTTTTCGAAACTTTTAATTGGATTTATATATACGAGTATTTTGGTTACATTTTTATATTGGATGGGAACACATATAGGATATTTTTTCCTTACAAAAAGTGAATGTGTGAGCATGTTACGCCAAACGAAATGAAAATACATAGTTACCACATTAAAAAGACTCAAAAAAATTTCATATTCAACAAGTTTGCATTTCTCAGAAATTTAAAAAGTTATTGGAAGTTTCAAACTTTTAAAACAACTTAACTTGTAAAATTTAAAACTGCTAACTAAAATTACATTAATTAAACTAATTATTGGTTAAATCGGTTTAGTCAATTTAATAAAATTTTATAGTATGAAAAGCATAAATGAGAAGGTCCCAACAAAATTATATGTATACAAAAAGGAGTATACAAAGGAGCATAAACTACATGCAATACCTTTGTTTTGTGACTCACACTATAATTTGAAGTAAAAAACAGTATTTACAAGTTTCAAAAAAATACTTGTTGACAGTACGTTAAGAAATTAGACTTGAAATCAAATTCATAAAACAAAAGCCTTTTTTTTTAATTTTTAAACCGTATAATTTAACCGTATAATTTAAAATAGATAGAAATCCCGTGGTGTCACAATAGACTCGACTGGTCTAAGTGTGTCAGCGTACTGCCAGGAGCCACTACTACCTACCTACCTAATATCCAAAATAGAATTGTTCGTAAATGAGTGTTCCTTCTTTATTATCGGCGCGGGACAAATGCTGACTTTTCCAAATCCCGCTTTTTCAAAATTTCGCCTTTTTAAAACCACGCTCTTATTAGAAATTCCGCTTTTCTTAAAAATAGAGCGCTTTAAGTGTACTTATATCAAGAATATTTATTTTAATTTTGTAAAAATGGCGAATGATAGAGGTATGGCTTATGAAATTTGGAAGAGAACAAGAAATTCGAATGACAGAAATTCATTTAAGAGGCTAAAAGGAGCTTCGTAAACTTAAAGATTAGGCAAACTAAAAACCATACATTTCTAAGATACTCGATCCTCGGCTGCATTCAAAATCTGGTCTAATACTGCTAAGCTTGGAATCAGTAAAGAAAACAAATTGGACAATATGGATAGCTTTGATATAAACGAATTAAACAATAAATTTATAATTCCAGCTTTTAACTTTACTTTATTACTATCCAATATTTAAAACGTTTATCTTTTAGAAATGTCTCAAATGATGAAGTATATGATGCTATTTTTAAGGATAAATCCATCTGGCTATAGGACCAGATTTAAGTCCTTTGAAATTTATTAAACTGATTATACCTTCTGTGCTACATTATTACACACATATTTAATTTCATCTTGACTACTGATAAATACCCTCTAATTTGGAAATATGCCAAAGTTGTTTCCGTTCCAAAAAAAAATAATCCAACTATTGATGATCTTAGACCCATTATTATACTGTCCGGTATTTCGAAATCTTTTGAACGGTTATTGCATGCACAAATGAGTCAGTAAGTAAGTGCTAATAATTGCTTATACGAATTTCAATCATGTTTCAGAAATCAGCACAACACTACCTCAGCACTCTTAGAATTAACAGATAGCATATATTGTGAAATCGATAAGAAACATGCTGTATTATTGCTTCTTCTTGATTTCACAAAAGCTTTTGATTGTGTTAATCATAACTAATTACGTTTAAAACTTAGAGCAGCTTTTAATTTTGAAACTTCTGCTACTACTCTCATTCAAAGTTACTTATATAATAGAAGTCAATTTGTGTTTCTAAACGGTGTTAAGTTTAATAATCTACCTGTTGAATTCGGAATACCCCAAGGATCCTAACTGGGTACCTTACCCTTTAGTCAATTTATTAATAACTTACCCCTTGTTTGTCTGAATCTCATTGCCGGTTGTACAAAGATGATGCTAAGCTCTAGATTAGGTGTCTTAAAGCTGATATTAACTGCTCTATTTCTAAATTGAATGATGATCTTGATGCTGTTGCTTTCTGGCCTCTAAATAATGGTCTTCGATTAAATCCATGAAAATCCCAGGTTATGTTAATTTATGTTCGAAATATTGATACAACTAATCTCCCTAATATCAAATTAAATAATTCTGTGGTAAAATTTGTAAGTAAAGCTAAAAACTTGGGTGTTGTATTCAATAAAACTCTAACCTGGAATGATCACATTAACTTTATTTCTAGAAATATTTTTTGTAAGTTACGAAAACTCTGGAAGTTATCTTACAATATTAACGAGTAGGTAAAGAAGAAAATAGTTAACTATATATATATATTTTTTTTTTATGATCTTGACAGTAACTTAGGTAGAATTACCTTTTCGTGCTTAATTAAGTACGGTACTGCAATTTTACACTACAATATCTACAATATTTCGAGTATTTATTTAACAAATTACTGGCTTATCAACTCATTAAATGTGGAAAACTACTGCTATTGTCAGGAACTAAGCCTTCTTAAATAGAATGGTTTCATTTTATTTAATTTGTTACCAGATTAACTCTCAATTCTTTTTTGTCATTTATTATATCCCAATGATAAAGGGTACTAGACCAGCTCGAAAAACCAATGAAGCATTGTTTTTTTTTTCTTGCTTCATCGGGGATCGAACCCGGGACCTTCTTTTCGGTTGACAGGCAGGCGCTCTAGCTACTGCGCCACCCAGCGTGTTAATAATCTTTCCACATTTCACTTATTGCGAAGTAGTTTATGCTGGGATGAGTATAGGTGAGTTTTTCAGGCTCGAAGTTATTTTCAATGCTTGCATTCGATTTGTAACTAACCGTCGTAGATTCGATAGCATCAGAGATGTTTCTAAAGTTTTGTTTGACTCCACTTGCTAAACTATAAGTACATCTGTTTTATGAAAAAAATCCAATCTAAAAGTACGCCGGTATATCTTCTTAGGAAAGGAAAAAGTGTAGTCATTAATTAAGAAGAATAAAAATTTTGTAGAATAATGTTTGTTAGATGTGTGACGTCTGAAAGATAGTTTTGATTGGAGGAGAGACTTCTTTTTTTTCACTTTAAGAATTTTTTTTTATAAATTTCCTTTCTTTATTTTTAATTTCTGTAGGTTAATGTTTAATTTAATTTAAGAATTATGAATTTGCTGCACATTATACTTTATATACTCTTATAGAGACTTACCGTCTCATGTATATGTACAAAATAAAATGAATAAATAAATAAATAATAATTTATTGTATGTATAGTCACTGTTGGACCCAAGAAAGTGAATATCTGCCTTTTGCAGAATATTTATTTTAATTTATTGTATGTGTAGTTTGTGTAGTATGTGTAGTTGTATTTAATTTATTGTATGTGTATTGTATGTGATACAAAAAAGTGAAGAAAACAACTAAAAAAGTGGGATATTAAAAAGCGGGATTGGAAAAAGTCTGCATTAGGAACAAAATCTCTTTTTTATGTTATTTGTGTGTAGAATACCTTTCTGTATATTAACTACGGTTCTCCATGTTTTATTAAACAAACTGAAACAACGGAATTTACATTAGATGAGTATTACTATCTACTATTCCATGTAGATTGGTTAATAATCTGCCATTTTTGATATTTTCTACATTTACCATATTCAGAAATGTCTTGCAATCAAGTTTAAAATTAAAACTGGTTTCAAGCCAGGAAATTTTGTGTATTTAAATTTTCTCAAACAGTGGAATTTTTTTATATTTTAGTTTTATGAAATATGAAAATATTGGAAAATTTACAATATTTTTTTAAACAATCATAACATTCTTACTTAAACTGCTACTGACCACCTTCATGTTATTATACATTTTACAGAGCTTGCAATTATAACTAGAATGATAAGTGCCGCAATTAGAAATGAAATACGTGGAAGCATTTTGCATTCAAAATACTTACTTACTTACTTAGGTGGCCAACAGACCATATAGGTCCTGGGCCTGACTCATCAACATCCTCCATTTTTGCCGGTCATGGTCAGATTTTCTCCAATTGAATATTCCAAATTGCTTTCCGTTGATATTTCGTCTCTCCAACAAAGGTTTAATCTGCCCCGACGTCTTGTACCTTCGGGTCTGGATTCGAAGATTCTCGTGGTTGGATCATTTTCGTCCATCCGCTCCAGGTGTCCGAACCACTGTAGTCTCTTGACTTTAATTTTCGTGACTACGTCCACCTCATTGTTCAGCTCATAGAGTTCGACATTATATCTTCTCCTCCAGACCCCATCCATGGTCGTTTCAAGACCATATATCTGACAAAGAAATTGCATGCAAAATAACTCCGCAAAAACAATGAAATAACAAAAAAACAATATTTGTAGTGTTATTTCATGGCGCCAGTTATCAATATAATGTTATTATCTAACAATTATCCATCTAACAGTCATTATCTAATCGTCGAGTAGTTGCAGATATGTTTTTTTTATTCACCAGAACTTTTCGAGCAAGACGTTATACCCTGTAAATTCAAATTATTTCGTTGAAAGAATCAATCGGAATAATGTCAAGATCTCTAAAAATCTCAGAGCTGTTTCACATTCTCTTCCACCCTCCTGAATATGGTAGATTCGAGCCAATCACTAGAATGCTGTGTGAAGTAAATTCTAATTTTAATTCTTTTGATAGACAACTAAATGTTTTAACTGATAAAAAACGATTACGTATTAATGTATAGAGCCTAGAGTCTAACTAACAACTTTTATTTTTATATTCTTTGAAACTTACCAGTTCGGCCTAGCTTTTTAGAGTATTTGAATTTGAGTATATAATTATTTTCTACTAACAGCATGTATCTGGTTTAGATTATTTTAACATTTTGCTAATCAAAGATGGTGGATGTTTCACTAATCCGGTGTTACACCATTGTTTCGCCGGTGTTACACTACTGGATGATGATATATTGCAACAATAAAATGTAGCAAGCTTTCGTCTAGTAAAAGACGTCTGATATGCTTCTTTTAAGCATTAATCTGACAATAATAATTAAAAATGCATCTTCATTGAATTCATTATTTTGAACCGATTTGAATTCGTTATTTTGAACCGATTTTATTTTACGGATGAGCAGAAGTAGAAATACGAACTTTTACATTTTCATATTTTAGATATTGATTTTTTATTATTATTTTGTCGAATTGTAAATGCAATTTTTTACATACATCTGTATTTTGTTTTGATATAGGTTGTATCTAAGTTGTATCTAGGTTTAACACCGTAAATGAGTCCAAATGCAATCGCTTGTCTTTTAGATTTTAGTTAAAATTAGCTGATAATCTAGAAGTCAACTACATTCTGCTATAACATACTCAATATATTTTTATTTTTTTTTGTGAACGTATTTCAATTGCTGAATAATATCTGAAAAGCAGCAAGAAAGCTTTATTAGTATTTTTTGGGCAGCTTTCTCGTTTAAAATATTTCAAATTTTTTATTTCTATGCAGGGCAATATTCAATATTTACTTCATCTAAGTTGAACATCTTTCAAAATTACTATATTCGTAATTAGATATTCGACTATTTTCGAGAGATGTAATATGTTTTTCTAAATATCTAAGTTTTGCAGATGACTCAAAATTTTACAATCCCATATCCTGCTTATCAAATTGCTTAAATTTATAGAATTACTAGCAAAGTTACCAGACGTCGTCTGTGTCCAACACAATATAAATCAAGAATAAAGCAACTCTGTTCGGTAGTTAACAGCTTTATTTCCATTGTTAAATATTGTATATATTGAACCCCTGCAATACTCTGCAATATTTTCTGATTAATAAAACGAATTGTCACATTTTTTGCGACTAATCCACATTGCCATTTCACATAGCCATGTAAAATTTTTATACTGATTCCTGAATTCGGAAATACTTTTTTAGTCAATTCTTCAATACTTTGTATAATTGTACTGGTCGGAAATTTGGCCTTCACCAAGCTGTGTTAAATTCATTAGCTTATTGCAAATGTTTTTTTATACGAAATCTTTAACAGTTGTATTTCTTTATTTTTAAAAAAGTACCCAAGTATTAAATTTTTATGCCAGTAACACAATTCATTTTTGAAATATTCCGAGAAGTGCTAGAAATTGTAGGGCACCGACGCGAACCAGAACAAATTTTCGAAATCGGTAACAGTCGTATTTCTTTATTTGTGAAAGAGTATCTACCCAATTGTAAATTTTCAGATCTGTAATACCTTTGGTTTTTAAAACATCCTGATAGGTGCTAGGGCTTGTATGGCTTCAACCCAAACCTGTCAGTTGATAGCTTTGTAGAATTTCTTTTTCAATCATGAATAACTTTGCAAAATTTCAGGGCTTTATTTTTAAAACTGTGGGCGTGTATATCGAGCAAACAAACAAGCTTTCCCTTTTATAAGTATAAATATAAATCATTTTACGTCTTGGTATTGTTATAATGGTCTTGAATTGAACACTTTCAAATGCAATTCAATTCGTTTTCCAAAAGATGTTCAGATCAGTAAATTTATTACAACTACCAATTAAATGGCTATTTAATTACAACATAGAATTCCATTACTGATCTCGGAGTTGCACTTTTCACAAAACTTAATTTCAAACTTCACTATGATCTCACAATGAGAACAGTTTATTATTTTTTAGATTTCATTAAAGTTGGTCCAAATAATTCTCTAACCTATGCCTCACAAAACACTTTTATGTTACCTATGTGAGGCTTACTCTTGAATATGGGGGAGTATGGTTTCTTCATTATTTGACTGAAATTAATCGGTTGGAATCTATTCAGCGTAAACTGCAACGTTTTTTTGTTTTTTTTCTATTCTTCACCGTAACTTAGGTAGACTTACCGTTTCATGCATGCACTGCAAGTTTATACTACATCTACAATATTTCGATATTTATTCATCAAATTACTGCTGGCTTATCAACTCATTAAATGGCCAAAAACCCCATAAAGCATTTTTTTTGCTTCATCGGAAATCAAATTTGGGACCTTTCTCTTGAAAGGAAGCCCGTGTATACCTAATGCGCCATCAAGCGTGTTATGTTTCGCACTTAGATTTTTATGGTGGGATTGAGTTTTGCAGTCTATTGTCAAATTTTGTTTCTAACCAAAGATTGAATCACATTACCACATATATACAGTTACCTAAACGTAGCCTACAATTCCCCGGAACAACTATTTTTTATTCATTTATTATTTCAAGATATGAATCTCATTATTGAAACTGAGCATTTACTCTACACTGTTGCAGTATTTTTATTTTATCCTTTGTATTCTTCTTTCTTTTTTTAACAGTATAAAAAATAAATTACCATAGTGATTTTTGTCTCTTACAACGATAAGAACAAAAAAAAAAAAAATAAACACAATAAGAATAAAAAAAAAATTTAAAATAAAAAATTCAAAACCGGAAATATTTTTTTTTAATTTTAAATCGAAAGCAATTATTTTGCATCACCGCGTTTAAATTGTGAAAAAAAAAATACACAAAGGACTCATTTATAAAAATGTATATATATATACAAACATAATATTTTATGTATATAATTAATAATAGAATATAACTAGGTACATACTATACTTTTACTTTATAAATGTTTCATTAATTCATATTGTGGTTAGAGTTTTGAAAATATTTGTAAAGAAATTTACAAAATAAAAGACAAAAATGGTGGTCGCGAAAAAAAAACAGTTTTTTTTTTTATAATATTTAAATCACAGTCAATTAAATAATTGTAAATTTTATAAATGGAATATTTAAATATATATATATTTTAATGTATTATTTGAAAATTCTTTTTATTAAAATAATTTTAAAAAAAAAATTATTAAAATAATATTTAATTTCTGTCATCGTTTTAATATACTTTAAATTAAAACCATTATAACATTATTACTGTTATGAGCCTACCAATTAAATGAAATAATAATGATTGCCCGTTAAATTGTACAATTTATTTAAATGCAATTCATGTTTCATATTATATGCTTTTGATTTTTTGATATTAAATTTTGCAACCAACTTCTCAAACGTGATTTTGTTTATTTTTGTTTTCAGGAAATAAACTTTAGATATTTTAGCGTATTTTTTACCGATATTGGTTAACTACAAGATGGTATAAAATGATTTGTAGTGCATTTGAAATACAATTTAATAGAGAAGGTATCAGCAGCTCATTGGTTTGGTAATCTTTGCCCTGAGTGATAAAAGTGGATGGAGCTGATGGAAGGGGTATTGTCCATTGGAGGTAAGGTCTTTTAGTGCCTTAGGACTGATGGGCTTTAAAAAGAGAGGATCTATTTGTGGCTTAGGATTTATATGAGTTAACAATTTTTTTAGTTTCATTTTATAGGCATATCGACACAACATAAGATAAGACAATATTAAGAACAAATTTGCTGATGAAATTGCTTCTTCTTATACTTCTGTAAGTTCTCTAAAATGGTATCTATCAATATACATACTATTTTGATACCTAAACGCTAATAAATTTGAAAATTTTAATAAAATTGTAAAAGCATCAAAAACTGTTTTTTTTTTATTTAACTAACACTCATTTTTTATTTTAATACACAACAACTGGTAAGTATCAGTTAATTTTTCAATTCTAATTCCCAAAAACTGTTGAATTTGATTAACTGTATCGAATAAAAAAAAATTGTCTTGAAATAAAATAAATGTATATTCTATAGGCAACATTTTTAAATGATTGAATAACTCGCATGTTGGATGCAAGTGTACATGATATTCCTAATACATTTTTGAAGAACAAGTAGAGGTGTTATTTTTTTCTGGTATGCTCCACCAAAACGAGTAATTTCATATTATAGCAATATTAAGTGAAAATGCCATACTAAATTATCTTTAACCCTCAAGTAGTGACACACGTCTGACGAAATAAAATTTTTGTTCGCAAATATTCTTTAACCTTTTCACCATTATGTGAGTGACAATCCAATCATCAGGATGACGAGGTACCCTTGTACCTTCATATATTTTTATGAAAAAATTTTTTTTTAAACCTAAATATTCATATTTACGTATGTGTATTATACAAATAAATATACATTAATAGATTTATAATAAATGTAGCTATAATACAATAAAAATAAAATAAAAATAAAATACAAATAAAATAATAAACAATAATATAATATACAATATTCACATATCTTCCAAATAAATAATATATAACAAAAGACCAACATTACGAAAGGGAAACGGATCAGTAGTTGAACTGCAGATTTATCTGCCGATCCCACTGTTATAAATAAATAAATAAATAAATAAACATCCACATCCACATCTACACATCTACATAGCATATATAATAATATGCAATATATTTATACACTGATTAAAGATTATTTTTATGTTAGGTATTATTCTAGGAATTATTCTCATTAAAACTCTATTTTTACTTTCAGGTGGGCATAATGCGATACTTTTATGTTGATACTTGAGAACGCACCCGTTTTACACAGTATATGTCAGCAAAACCTGAGAAATATGATATAAAAAATTTCTGGACTTGTGATGCTGAGCTGATACTTCTTACTCGTTAAGAGGATTGATTTATACAGGAATTAACCAGCAGACGGAAAGTGTAAAACAATTGTTGGTGAAAAAACAATATTGCATGTCGTGGAACAATATAAGCGTTCTGGAAGAAATGTAACAATGTACAATTTCTTTACATCATTACAATTAACCCATGTGCTTAGTTCATGGAATATGACATTGGTTGGATTCATAGAAATTAGCGACATTGGCAGCAAATATGCAACCACATAAATATAGGCAGTTTTTTCTACAAAATAGGCATTTAGAAAGGACGCAACAATGTGCTCTTATGTACCAAAAAAAACAATTACTATGATATATACGATGCACAACAAACCAGAGGTAGAAGTAGGAACTAAGGTTAAGCCCAATATCATCACATATTACAACCAAACGGTGATGACAATATGGAAAAATTATTGGGTGAATATTTCGTAAACCGAAGAACTACTCGTTGGCCACTGGCATTATATTTTGACAATATGGTTGATATTGCTGGACTGACAGCATTTATTCTTTACATAGATCATCATTCAAGGTTCTCCAACACTGATCACCGCAAATAATTCCTGAAAGGTTTGGCATTTGAGCTGTGCACATTAAATATCCCAGCTCGTGCATTAAATCCCATAGTCGTTGACAAACCATTTATACTTTCAGCAATGCAAGATGTTCTTGGAAGACAAATTCAACAGAAGAGAGACTATACTGGTAGATTCGAAGTGGTTGGTAGATGCTACTCATGTAGAGAACTGAACCACAAGCAAAGAAAAACTAGAAAAGCCTGTATTAAGTGCAACAAATCAACTTGTGGTGAACATAGTACACCATTAGCAAAATGTAATAGTTGTTTTAAAATCACTGGGAGTAATTAATTTTGACTTTTCTGGAATTTTTTTAATTTTTTTCTAAATTTTCTATGTAATTATCATATTTATTTTGAAATATGTACATAAATTTTGAGATGTATATTAAATAAAAGTAAAATAATAATATTCAAAAATAAAAGTAAAAATAGTTTTAAAAATAAAATATTATTAATATAAATAAAAAAAAAACAACTAAAACACTGTGTATGAATATAAATGTGTAAAAATATATGATATAAAATGTATAGAGGTACACAGGTACCTCGTCATCCTCGTAAAGGTGTTTTTTCAAAAGAAGAGTACATCTCAACTCCCATTGATTATAAAAATCCAAATATTTTAAAATTAGTAAATGTACACGATTTTAGGAGTTGTTAGGGAGTTGGAGCTGAGTAGTTTTGAAAAGACTGTCTTGTATTTAAAGTTTTCAAAACATCTCTGAGACGTAGTGATAGTACCTATATAGCTACGTGCTTACATTTTTAAATTATGTTCGTTGCAATATAATGTACGTTGGAAAGAAATCGAAATCTGTAATAATTCTCATGGAATACAGATTTATCAAATAATCTCCAAGAAATTATATCTTTTTATAATTGCACAAAAGAAGGCGTCGATTCGGAACACAAAAAGTGAGCAAACTATTCTTATGGACGGCTGTATCGAAGGTGACTTTCGAAAAATTTGTACCGTTTGTTTTTGTTTACATATTAAATACGTTTATTTTGTTTAACCATATTTCTACAAAGAACATATCAAGATCAAATTTTATGTAGCAGTGAGCAGAAGATTTAATCACTTCACACGATAGATTAAGAATAACAATGCCGAAAATGTCCGAACAAAACAAATATACAGCAATTCGTAAAATTTTGGCTATATCTATGAGAAATATACACCCACAAGGGCAAAATAATAAGTTGAACAAGTTATAATATGCGCTCGTGATAAGAAAAGAAGAACATCCTATGTATATACACTTTTTGTAAAAAGCTTGTGTATCGCCAATGTTGGCCTCCAATTTGCAAAAATTGTGACAAGTTTTAGGTTGTCAATTTTCACAAATGAATATTAAAATATAAAATTTGTTTTTTTTTTTTTTTTTTAAACGAATTTGCAATTTTAATTTCAAGAAAATAACTGTAATATTGTTGTATTGCCAAAGAATGTACAAATCAGTGCAGCTCATATTGTTATCAATTCTGGTACCCATGTATTTAAAAATTTTTAGGATCTTGGATTTTGAAAAACTTAACTGCAAACAATTTGATGAAAAAAAAATTCTGAAAGGATTGGGAAAAACAAGTATTGTTAATTTAATTTATAGAGGTGTATAACTTTAGTTTTATCACTAACACACACAGAAAAATCATATCATTCAGTAAACCTAAAAAGCATATCCTATGTATAAATTAGTCACAAATGTGTGCTATGATCGCTTACTTATAGAATTGTGATTTGAAATCATATCCTAATCCTAACGAGAAAATCATTTATTATAACTAAAAACAGTAGACAGTTATGATTTCTTTGCCAAAATTTTTAAATAGGATTCACAAGTTAAGCACATGTGAAAAAAACGTGATTTAACCTATGTTCTGCAAACCATCTTCTTAAGAAAATTAATAAAAATTTCTTGGTAAATAGATGTATATAATATACCTAAGCGTTTTTATTTTATTAAATAATTATATATATATTATTCTGCATTTATCTGGATGTTTGTAAGTTCGACGGAACGCTCCAACACATACACAAATTGTATATGTGTACAAATGCATATATATACAAATTGCTTTGGTGCTTTTTTTTAACCCCTGTCTACCATGCTGAACCTTTGCAGGAAAAATTGATTGCATGAACTATATTTTTTTAATTTAATGTTAGTCTTCTTCGCAAATAATAAGGAAAAATAATAAATAATAATAATAATATAAATAAAACAAACAATTTTTTTGATTTATAATAATAAGGACTAATAGAAATTTAATCAATAGTTTAATATCGTCCCCGCAATGACAAACTATCGAATCTGCAAAATCAGCGAATTTGAGCTGACATCGTAGTTTTACATGTTTTTTTAAGTTCTTTACTGTGACAAAGTCCCGAATCTCTATCTTGTCTCTTAATCGATGTAATTGCCTGTTGTAATTTGGCGAAAGTACATATCTAACATTTATCATTACAACAAACTGTCGAATGTGCTTTTAGGTTAATTTACTTTTGTCATTATTTTTTAAAATGCTAATTTTCACTTTGAAAAAGTAGCGAAAGTGTCAGATTAGTTTCTTTGTCGTTGTGAATTTTTAATTTAAACTTAAAATTTACTTAATCTACACTCAGTAAAGTGACGAATCTTTTAATTATTATAATATTTCTACAATAATCCCTATTTATGCATAATAAATAGCTATTATTATTTCTTTGACTTTATTTATGTATTTAAAAATTGTTTTAAAATGTTTAGTTGATTTAAATAGAGAACCAGAATGAAAAGATTTTGTTACAGCATGAAAAATGTCGCGTTAAAAATTGTGATTTGCAAAGAATAATGAACATTATAAATAGATGTTGTGGGTGTTCTTTCGGTATTCAGTTTAGAAAATTGAATTGTGATCGATTGTGATCGAGTGATAATTAAATGTCAAGTGAAAATTTATAAATTTTAAACGTTTGAGTGAAATTTATTCCGATTAAAAATTTTAGAAACTTTTATTCATTAAGTTTACCAAATTTAGGTAACGAAAAAATTATTATTAATTAAAAATCGAAAGCCCTGTAAGATTGTAATAAATGATATGTAACATATATAATGAAAAACAAAAAACAGGTGAATTGTCAGTTATAGAAAAATACCAACTTGACATTCACATAAAATGAAAAGAAGCTGCTCGTAACTTAAAAAATATTCAAAAGGAAAAGACTCAAAAAGATAATACACTTTTGGTTTGAATTTGATTTACAAGCCGTTTTGATTACCCCTAAGGGAGCTACTAGTTCTTTTTTCTACGTAAAGCTAGCAGTATATGTTTTAACAGTATATAATTTGGGGGATGCTTAAGTAGAATGCTTCTTCTGGGATGAGACCGAAGGAAAAAGTGGAAGCATTGAAATTTCTACCAGCATATATAAAAATATTATGCAGTATCCTGAAGTAGAAACTGTATTTATGATGTCTGATAATTGTGGAGTATACAACAGAAAAATACTAAATTTGTGTGTATGTGTTTAGAGTTAGTTGAGAGACACCCACGTTACGTTAAAATAATAAATCACATATATTTTGAATCAAGAATTCATACAATGCGATTCAATACATCAAAAAAAATTTATAACGGCAAAATGACTTCCAGTGTGTACTCCAGAAGAATGGGTTCGGCAAATAAGAAATTCACGGAAAAATCCATCTCCGTATAACGTTTCTTCGCTACCACACACAGATTTTATAAACTATGTATAATTCAGAGAAAGTTTTTTTATAGAAGACGAAAACAACACATTCCTTTCAAAATTTTTGTTTGGTTTCAGTATACGAAGGTCACCCCCGGATAAATTGCATATAAAAACTGATTGTGAGCAAGTTTTTATACAATAGGTACAGTTTAAAGAAAAGGAGAGGTTACCCTTCGAACTTACAACAAATACGAGCCTATTCGATAAGATTTTCAATATCAATGGGATTTTTCAATATCAATGGGATTTAGAAAAACTGTGCGATGAATTGCAAATTCCAGTCTATCACGTATTTTATGAAAATTTGACGCCCTCTGATTCAGTAAGAGATGCTTTTGCAATAACAGATATTTCTGAAGAATCCGATTATGAACAGCTTTAAGATTGAAGCCCTTTCATAAATAAACTTATTTAACTTTTATACTTAATAAAATGAATTGTTATGTTTTGTTTATTATTCGTTATTATAGATAGAAATTTTAATTGTTGTTTTCATTTATTTTTATACAAAATGTTTTGAATAAAATTTATTTTGTATTTTCTATTCCAATACAAAATAAATTCTATTACATTCTATTACTTATATACTTTTTACTAATTTTCTAAATATAAATTTCAAGTTTTTCAAAAATTATATGCAGATTCGCTACTTCATGCAAAAAATTTAACTCGAAATTTTGAGGAACTTTGAAGAACTAACAACAGCAAACTAACGAAACTGCAATTGCTTTTCGTTTCTTTCGTAAATCTTTGCTTTACCCAAATATTTTTCACACTTCAAAAATAAATTAATAAACAACTATTAATAATGAAGCCTATGCCAAAAAAATCAAAGCGAAAAGTATAAAACCTGATTTTACACGAAAGGTTAAAGTTTGTTTTTGTCCTACTGAAAATTGTGAAATTTACACATTCGCGAGTTTGCCATTGAGGGGACGATATGGTATAATAACCAAAAGGCAAACAGCATTTAACACAAAAAAAAACATAATTCACTCAAAGGTTATTCTTATTACTTAAAATTATACATAATAATACACATGTGTATCAGCATATTTGTATTGTATAATATTATACATTATACTACTTTATTGCTTCTAAATATGCTTCTACCTTTTATTTTTGTCATTATTGTATGCGTAACTCACTTCACTCAAAAAAAATTATTTTTGTTTTTTTTTGTTTTTTTTTTATTATTTGCTGTATCTGTATTCTGTATGTTCTATATGCTCCATTCCAAAAATATTATTTTATTTTCAGTGTTAAGTGTTCACTTTTCACTTCACTGTTCAGGCTCACTGTTCAATCAATAGAACTTGATAGAAGTAGAGTAGGATAATTAACTCTACTTCTACGCCGGATAATAAAACATTGTTTTTTTTAAATTGAAAATTATTGATGAAAATGTTTTTGTATTTTTTGTAAATTTTACCAATTCAGATACAAAATTTTGAATATTTTTTTAAAAATAACACAATACCATAATAACAGTTTATTCATATAGCAAAATAAGATCCCTACACAGTATACAAAAGACAAAATTTATATGAAAATAGGATCCCGTGTTTAAATTTGCTCTCCCAGAGGCCACAATAACGCTAATACGATATAATTTATACTAAATGGAACCCAACTAACGAATTATAACTAAATGGAAGTGAGTACGAGTATACCATACAAAAATACAAACATTTTATACAAATTTCTTTGTATGGTACTTCTTTTTCTGTTATATAAAAAAAAAAAAGATTAGTGTTAGGCCAATATAGTTTTTTTAAATAGAAAATTAGTAAAATCTTTGTGTATGAATAAAATAAAAGGAATCAAAATCAATCTTAATAAAAATAACAATGTTTTTTCAATTTAAACTTTCTTTTACTTTATTACCGTATTCTATTATTACACAGAAATGTATTGTTGTTAAATTATTTGAAAAAAAAAACAATAATTATTCATGTTTCCGAAATATTGAAAATGTAGCAGTAGTTTGTAATATATGAATATATGAATTTTTCAAAAAGTACTAACACTAGCAATCAAAATAATTTCCATTAAAAAGAGAGAAAATATATTGAACGAATATGTTCATCTATTAATAATATACATGTGTATCAGCATATTTGAATTGTATAATATTATACATTATACTACATATACCTGCTTATACCTTTTATTTTTGTCATTATTGTGTGCGTAACTCACTTCACTCAAAAAAAAAAATTTTTTTAAGGAAGGGTGTGGTTTAGCAGGTAAGAATCCTACATACAGTGTCAAGCTACGCCCTCATTGTATCTTTCTGAAGATCCCCACCAGCCTATAAAAAATAAAAAAAAATAAAAAAATGGCAAAGTTTTGACTACAAAAAAATATTTCTTTTATGTGTTTTAGAAAATTAAAAAGTGATATAAACATAAGTACTGTAATTTCGGAATAAAGAATCTAATGAAAGAAAAAAAGAAACTAGGATTTATTTTGCTTCCGTCATTTATGACGGGTTACAAAGCTAGTTTAATAATATGTTTTGTGACAAAATTTGCGACAAATTACAAACGTTAAGTGTCAAACTACAACGAAGACTTGCAATGCAATTGAAACAAACGTATTTTCATCAACATTGGAAAACTTCTGTTGATCTTTGTGTAACATTCTCGATTACACCTTATGTTTGATTTTAGAGTACACATTTTCTTACTAGATTCGAATTTTTTTCTCCAGAACAATTTTTTTTATCCAATATAAATTTTATATATAAATATTTTTATTTAAATATCTATTTTTGTTTTTAATTTCTAAAATATGTTATAAATTTGGTTATTTCTAAATTTTACATTGTAAAAAATTATGTAATATTTTTTTTTTATGATTTACACTATTTTAATTTCAATATCTAAATACTTCTATAAATATTTTTAATATAAATTTATTATTATAAAATATTTGTAAAAGTATTCCCTGTAGAAAATTATTAAATAAATCGTTTTATTTTACATAACATCACAAGTAATTTACAATTTAATCGAATTTCTTTTATTTTACAAAACATATAAAAAAAAATAAAAAAAAAAAATATAAAATAGAAACTACCAAGAATATTTTCACTTTATAAACAGCAATTTTAATTTTATTTTTTAGTTTTTATGAATCCTTTTAAAATTTTCCAAATAACTTTTTAATTGATCCTTTGAATATTTTAGAAAATTTCCTAAGTAAATCTAAATAACAACATTAAATTTACAAATATTAAATCTCAATTTAGAGATTAATAAATTTTATTACATTATATTATATATATGTATATATGTAATAACTAATTTAAATTATATAATAAAAATAATAATTTTAAAATAAAATTATTTAATTGCATTTCATAATTTATATTTTAATGAAATTTTCTTTTTACATACTCTTTCTCTATAATACATTTTATATTATTTATACATATAAATATATTTAATATGGTAACTTAATTTTTTTAATTTTAATCAGAATTTTCTTTTAAGATAGAAAACTCATTTTAAAAGTTATTTATAAAGTATTTAAATGCCATGTAAATTAGTTGACTTTAAAAACTTACAATAAGAAAAAAAAAAAAAAAAGGCTCTACAATGTACTCAAAAGAATTTTAGAGTATTAAATATTTCAAAATCAGATCATTTTACATGAATGATTTTTAAATAATGGTCAAACAACTGTTTTAATCCCCAACGGCATTTTGTAACCCTACAATAATTTTCTGAAAACAAAATTTCGTTTTTGTTTGTTTTTTAATTTCTAAAACAATTGAGAATATGGAATAGAGAAAATTTTCTACAATTTCTTGTCTGATTTGTAAATGCCAAGAGACAGTGAATACACTTCCTATTCAATTTAAAAACTTTATCTCATCTTTAATATTAACAACAAAATAGAAAATAACATTTTTAAATTTATCACACATTTTCTACAATAATACAATATAATAATATGTGGTACATGAACATACATCTTATAGTTTAAAATTCTTATGGTCTTATAAATAAATCTTTAATTAGTTTGTTGAGGAAGAAATAAGTTAAAAGGAATTAAGTAAATTGTTTAGTAGATGTTCAAATCTATTAATTTAATTTTTGATTTAAAATTTTATGTGGCAGAGGAATGTATCTAGAAATTCGAATGATTATGTTATTGGAGCAATTGTATAGGACTTAGATCATTCTATATAGATGCATGATTTGACCAACTATTCAAGTTAAAAAATGTAAAGCTTTATTTATGAAAATTTTTTTTTTTTTTAGTAGTTTAATTTTTTTTATTCCATTTAATTTTTACATATTTTACATAGCCATAAAAAAATTTAACAAAAATAGCATTATTATAATAATTTATATTAACCTTCGCTTGGGCGGCAAATGAAATATACGTAAGCGGGCAAGATTAACATATGTTAATATTTTTGGTTTTTCCATATATTTTGCATGGAGAATTTTGTGATAAAAAAAAGTGATTTTTATGTTTTTATGATTATTTTTGTATGTGCATTACTGTTACTTTTATATTTGCTTGTATTACCAGCGAATATCTATCCTCTAAGATATTTTTTTTGGAAATACCGGTATCTTAGAAAAACGAAGTGCTACTGGGGACTTCCGTTTGTTACAACGTACTTGTAACACAGTTAATAGTTCCGACAACAACAGGGTGTCTATTTCAGTGAAATAAAAAAAAAATAAATAAAATATATATATATTTTGGAAAGATTATTTATTGAACTTTCAATATTTGCCATAATATGGAAGAGTTTAAAATTTTATGTGCCGTTCAGGTAGGAAGGTAAGTAAATTTTGTAATTTTTAGTAAAAGTGCAATAAATTAGGGTAACATGTTAATCTTGCCCAACAACGAAGAAAAAAAATTTAAATGCCGAAAAATTGGTCATAGACACGTTTTGCTGATATTTTTTTTATATACACAATATCTACTAAAAAATTAAATTAGGCACTGATCTCTGATTTCATTAAGATGGGCTAAATAATGAAGTTTTTATGCAAAAGTAAAAAAGTAAATATTAACATACGTTAATCCTGCCCAAGTGAAGGTTAACTTAAAAATTATTAAGATTTTTCTTTTTAGTTAATTTTTTGTTTTATCATTTAGTTTTTTTTTTTCTTGTATATATGATTCTTACAATATCTGTATATAATTGTAATTTTTTTTTGTTTATAATTTTTGAAAAAAATGGATTTTAAAACCTAAATATATTTTAATATTATTTTAATAAGAACTTAATCTAACTTATTCTATTCCTTAATTCTAATTTAAACTAACTAAAAGTAATACAAAATTCTCCATATTATTTATATCAACTTATCGTATCCAACCACCAGTAATTTATTTTAGTTTGTTTGTCCTGTATTGGCACAAACATATCATATTTCAAATGATTATCCTGCATATTATTCGGATTATAGTCAATAATTTTGAATGTGGCCCGTCTATTATAATGATATAATGGAGGGAGATGCTCTGGGTTTTGTATGTACCCTTTTGAATCTAGGTATATGAAGTGTTCGGGGGCTATGAACCCCGTTTGCATACTTTTCTTTATGAATTCCTCATTATGGTAGAATTTATTAGATATTAGAACATTTTCTGAGGTATTCAACGCTCTATCATAGTGATTTCTAATTATTTTTATTATAAAATTATCGAATCTGTTTATTTTAGAATTATCATAAATATATTTATTTGAATAATAATGCAAGTACTCTGTTTCTGGTTTACGACATTTATTTATGCAAACTCTACAAAATACATTTTCTTTCTAATTTTCTAATTTTCTCCATTAAACTAGAACTAATATTGTACCATATGGGAGCTGCATATCCCACATAACAATTTTATCGCTATAAGACTTTTGGGCACTCTTATAACACTATTATATAAACACCCTTATAGCAGTATTAGTGTTAATTTGAGTGTTCCGCAATTGCTGCGAAAGGTTATAAATACGTTATAGCACTAAAATGGAGAATCCTATAAGCCACCGGAGCAAGTGCTGTAATATTGTTATAGGATTAGTATACATGTATTAGTGTATATGTTTTTATTTTGAAACGATATTCATTTGAAATAATTTAAGTTATCCGAGAGTGAGAAAGGTATTATTTTTTATTTTCAAATAATAATTTTATGGAGTTTCTATTTATTTCCTGAGAAAGGGAGATAGATATTAGTTAATAATATAAAAGATGTCTTACTAATAAATAATATGTTTCGGTCAAAAATATTTGTATTAATATTTATAATTATTGTGAACAAAATGCAAAATTTGGCTGGGAATAAAAATTTCATTGACATTTATTATAAAAATAATTCGAAAAAATACAAAGTCCTCTACAAATAACCAATTTTTAAATAAATAAAAGAAAATATATTTTTAAATAGCATCTTTAAAATATTTAATAATATATCTTAATTAATGCATAACATCAAATTTGATATTTAAATAATTATTCTTTTGAGTAAAAATGATATTTTTGTGAAAAAAATGCAAAATAAAACTTTTCAGTTTTTGCTTATTTAAAAAAAATTTACCTCGTTTTTAGAAAATAATGGCCGTCGCAAAATATTTATCTAAAAGTTACAGTAAGTTTATTAGTAACATTATAGGAATACAGTAAAATAATAACACCACTACTGCTGTTCTAGCAATTTTATTCTTATAGCAACACTTTAACTATTAATATAGGATTACGCACTTTTAGATTTATAAAAACATTGCTGTATCACTTGCGGAAAATCCCGTTATAACAACTCCCGCAATTGCTATAAGAACATTCTTATAGCAATATTAACACATTATTCCCATAAAAACATCATTATAACACCTTTAGTAATATTATCGGGAGTCATATAGAAGTCTTGTAGCACTAATTTTGTTTTATAACAGTAAAATGTTACGTGGGGTGATAGTATAAACCTCACGAATGATTTATATGCTATTATCTTAACCCTAGTTTGAATGTTTTTGTTATAGAATAGTTTTTTTAAGCCATAAATGCTTTATGGCTCCTTTTGAAATCAATTGTTTTACATGTTTTTTGTAGTTTAGGTTTTGTTGTAAATAGACTCCAAAATATTTTACGAGTTTTTTGTTATATAGGTTACTGTTGTCAGGGGCTTTTATTGCAAAATTTTTCCAGTTTTTCCTAATATTAAAGTTAAGTTAAGTTTTATCAACAGTGTTTCTGAATAGTATTGTTTCGAACTTATTTAAGTTTATTTTTAATAAACAAATTTTGCAATACTCGACTATTTATTTAAGAAAACAAACATAATAATTTGTTTCGCAAGCACTACAAGAGAATGATCAAGAAATTAAGAACCCAAATATTAATATACGTTATATTCTATTTTAACACTTTGCTTTTCCCGACACAATCTGAATTAAGTTGACCAATATTTTAGATTAACCAACTTCGTCATTTGTCAAAATTTTAAAATAAAGTATAGCTATACGTGTTTAATAAAAGCTCCTAAACTATGTTCTAATAAACATTTAAAAATTTCAACTCTTAAAATCCCATCTGATGTAAAAATTAAGAATAACAATTACTGAACAATTTTTATTTTTTCAATTAAAGTGAAAATCATTTGGTATTTTGAGGCTATTTCGATATGTCTACTTTTAAGTTTGTACAAGACTAGTTTTGCAGATGTTTTTTCATTCAAAATATTTCCCAGATTGTTACTTTATCAGCCAAGGGGAAATAGTACTCCGAAGTTATAAAACTTAATCTACCAATTTCTCGAAAACTATATGAAAAATGCAAATTATTATTATTATATATATTATATTATATATATTATTTAATATAATATATAATGCAGCATAAGAGCTTAATTCACTGCTTCAGAACATTTTTTCCGAACGATTTTATTAAAAGAGAATTCTTACGACTGCGATTCATTGCTTCAGAATTCTAATTTTCAGGTTTTATTTAAATGTGCTGAAAATTAAACGCACCAGTAAAAAATTAAAAATACAGTAATTAAAATACAGGTAAAAACACCTTTACACACTACACAGTTAATAATTTAAATTTACAGTAAAAATAAATAAATATTAAAATATGATCCTGAGCGTTATCTTTCTAGAATATATAACTGAATATATATATATATATATATATATATATATATCGAATGGATCAACAGATATAACGGTTCAAATGTCCTTTTCGTCCTTAAAGGATAACATCCGCCACTAAAGATATACCGGGTCTTCCAGAGCATGCGTATCAGCTTTTTAAGAGGAGAAGAAGCCGTTATTTTAAGATTTAGAAAAAAGTTTGTTAACTAAATCGGTTTTTTAAGATCAAAAATCGCCGAAATTGGCCGAAATCGAGATTTTCAAGTAGGAAGGGGTACTTTTTAATGCAAATTCGGATTCTACATCAAAAATTAAGAAACTTTTGTAAAGTAAATTTTTTTTTTCAGTTGTTCCCATTAGTCGAAAAAAAAGTTGCTATTAACTAAATTATCAAATAATTGGAAAAATAAAAATCGAATAGTAATAATTATTATTTTTAAATTATTTATTTATTTATTTAAAAGTAGACTTACAGATTAATCTGCAGGATTTTTTTGAATTATGAGGCAGCACTTTTTAAAATTCTAATAATTTTTTAACTGTTTTTGTTTTGTATTTTCAAAAATTTAAAATAAAAAATAACTACAACTGAAGCGAGCCACAAAATTTTAAGAATATTCTCATATTTTATTGTTATCTACATTTATAAGCAAGCATTTCATTGAGTACAGATCAGTAGTATGTGAAATAGAGAAGGTGTAATTTACGTAATATCAGCTATTGAGTAATTTCTCTTTGGAAATTCTTTTACGGTACATCAGTATTAATATTTTATATTATAACTGAATTTACGTAACGTCAGCAATAGATTTATTTATGTATAATGCATAGAACAATTATTTTTACGTTATGTCTGTAATAATGTAATGGTTTTCTTTTTAACTTTATAGAAATGGCAGAAAGAAACTTAAATATCAGTGATATAAATTTAAAAAAAAGATGTGTTCAGTATACTAGATGATTTTTCAGATGATGATCTGATCGCAGATCCAGACTTTTGCGCATAATCTGAACATGAAAACAACACTGAAAAAGAATATGAGTCTGAAAATAAAATCCAACAAAATATACAAAGCAATAATCAGAACGACGATAATAATAATAATACCAAAAAGAATTTTTATGGCAAAAATGGATTCATGTAGTGGTCAGCTGCAGAACCAACACGTTTTGTAAAAACACCGTTACATAATATAATTCGTTTACCTGTGGGATGTTATTCTACAATTACTAGAAAACTCGAAAATGAATGTGATTTTTGGGAATTAATTTTTGATAATGAAATATTATTCCATTGGCATTCACGCTTGCATCGATGAAATGCTGGTGCCATTTCGTGGCATATGTAAATTTCGAATGTATATGCCTAACAAACCAGCAAAATATGGATTTAAAATTTTAGTTTTGTCAGACGCTAGAGCCAGTGATGGAATTGGTCTTTCCGTTCAAGAAAAAAAATTGTTAATTCCTACTCAGGCAGTCTTACGTGTTGTGTAAATGTATTGAAAGGAGTTCTCGAAATGTTACTGCAGATAATTGGATCACATCGATAGAATTAGCTAATGAATTGAAAAAAACGAAAGCTTACCTATCTTGGCACTATTAAAAGGAATAAAAAGGAGATATCACCAGAAATTTTACCAGATAGAAAGAAACTATTGGATCTTGTCCATATGGTTTTACAAAGAACTTAACATTATTGTCCCATGTCCCAAAAAAAGGTAAAGCTGTCTTAATGATTTCTACGACTCACCATAACAAAGAAATTGATTCATCCACAAATAAACCTTTAATGATAGCAGAATATGACAACACAAAAGGTGGAGTAAATGAATTGGACAAGAAATGCTCCATTTATTCTTGTAGTAGTCGTCGGAAAATATCGCAAATGACTAGGTAGCCATTTGCGATATTTTTTCAACTTTTAAATATTAGTACGGTTATACTCTTATATTATTTGCAAGTAATTTCCATCTGGGGAATTTGGCAAGAATTCCAGGGCAACATTTTTATTAAATTTGGAAAAACAATTGATTTCAGAACATATGGAACATCGACTAGATAATATTAGACTTCCGAATGTATTAAAATCAATTATAAGTCGAGTTTTAAATAAAGAATGTTCAGTTAAGAAAGAAGCTCCCATATCTAGAACTACATGCTATATTTGTCCCAGCAGACTAAAACGTAAAACCGTGCATGCATGCATTCTGTGCAAAAAACCGATTTGCTTGGGATGCACACAACGAATATGTACAAATTGCGCAAATAACCAAAAATGATTAAACCTAATAAATTCTTCTTTATGGTTTACGAAAATAAGAAGTAATATTTACGTAACATCAGCTACTATGTGAGAAAATTTCACGTCAGTAATTAAAGGTTAATAACAAATCTAAAAAATGTATTCGTTAGAATTTTACAGATTGAATAATTTCTATTAAAGGTGGTCGCAGAATCATTTATCACCAATTTTTTTAAGCAAATTTAGTTACTTACTGACTCTCATAATCACAGAATGCTGTTTTCGACTAATTTTGAATTTCATTTCGATTTATAAGTTTAAGTGTAATCACAAGAAACAGTTTACAAACTCAAAGCATTCGAATAAAATATAGTTAAACAAAAAATTGAAATTCATTCAATTGAAAAGTTTTCTTTTTTCATATTCTATCAAAAATTGCTGTTCTCAATTCTTTGAGGACAACATTTTTTTTGAAAATCCTAGATAGTAATCAAAACCACAGTCAACTAAATAATTTTTTCTTATTTAATATTTTATCAAAAAATAATTTTAACTCTCTACTCTTAAGAAATTTCCTAGAAAATATCAAGTAATTTTCAAATTGTGACTTTTATGGTTACTTAAGTATCAGTATAAAATATATAAACATTCTTGTAACTACTATATTAGTATAATATAATATTTTCAATTTCTGTAAGTCCTTGTTTGTTTTTTTTTTTCCTAAAATATAATATAGCAAATCCTTATAACATAGTTTTAGGTCAAGAATTTTATTTTGTGATATTTTCGTTTCATTTTATTTTCTTTGTTTTTTATTTAATAAAAGTTATAGTCAAACAGAAATAATAGAAATTAAAGTAAAATAATATAGGCATAATAATATGTAAGTAAGTATATATAATAAAATTGTATTATTGTAGTAGGTACTGTATTAATGTATTGTCCATGTAATGAGCCCCCAAAAATATGAAATTTCCTATACAAATACAAAATATTTTAACAAAACTAAAAAAAAATATTTAAAATAAGCCTAAATATCTATAGAATATTAAATAATATTGTATATAACATATAATATATATATAACAGTAATATATACATATATATTACACATATAGGATACTTATTGTAGGATAATAGAAATTTGGTTTTATCCTTTCAGTTGACTTTTTCTGCATTAAATTTATGTATTTGACTTTTGATTTTATTACTTTATACACTCATATTAAACTGGTTGTGATTATATTGTTTTTGTTATTTTTTGAGTTTGTATTAGTACATTAAATTGTAATATATAAAAAGAAAAAATAAGCAAAAAATATAAATAATAAGAAAATCCTCGATCAGAGTTAAGTTAGAAAATTTGTTGACCATAAAGAGATAACAGTGTTCGACATGAAAAACTTTATAATAAACTCGTTCTGCCGTTCAATTCAATTCAATTCTTGTACATTTTATACAGACACATACACAAACACTTATACAATAATATAAAACTTTTTATCCATATTATTATAAATATAAATGACTATATATATATATATATATATCATTTTTTATACCCTTATTTTAAAATCTATAATAAGTAAAAACACTAACACTGTGTACATATTATTGAAAATAAAATAAACTAAAATCTCTCAAGCTCAGTGGAGAATAAGAGTTATGAAATGAAGATAAATTTTATTTTTATTAAAAAAAAATTTTCTGGATAGAAAAAAATAAAAAAACAAGGATGTATGGTTTAAAGGAAAATTATGAGTTTTGAAATTAGACTGTTTATGGTGTTACAGTAAATATCAAAAATTAATGAACAATAGAAAATATGTAACGGTAAAATTGTAATTTTTTATGATATTATTAAATAATTAAATAATACGAAATTAATTAATTGAATTTCCAATTTAGTTGTAGTTACTTACTTACTTAGCTGGCCAACAGACCATGTTGATCATGGGCCTGACTCATCAATTTCCTCCATTTTTGTCGGTTACTGGTGGATTATCTCCAGTTGAAGATGCGAAATTATTTTAAATCCGTCGTCCAACGTCTTGTACCTTTGGGTCTGGATTCGAAGATTCTCTTGGCTGGAGCATTTTCGTTCATCCGCTCTAAATGTTCGATCCACTGTACTCTCTTGACTTTAATTTTCGTGACTATATCCACCTCATTGTACAGCTCATAGAGTATAGTTTCAGAGTAGCTCATTTAGCTGTAATGTCAATATAACTAACAATAGCTCGAAAATGCTCGCTTATTAAAATTTAAGCAAAAAAAAAAAAATTGTTTAGATAGCTGATCAACTATTGTGAGGGTTCAAATAAGTATATTTGGCACAAATTCAAAACACGCTGGGTGGCGCAGTAGGTAGAGCGCCTGCCTTTCAACCGAAAGGTCCCAGGTTCGATTCCCGAAGAAGGCAAAATAATGCTTTCTGGATTTTCGACCTTGTCCAGTACCCTTTATCATTGGGATAAAATAAATGATAAATAGTTGAGAGTTTTGGTTATCAGTAAAAATTAAAATGGAACTATGCTATTATGAAGGCGAAGTACTCTACAATAGATATAGTTTTCAACATTTAAATAAATAGATAACCATAAAAATTCTATAGAAAAGCTTTGTGTGTGACTGTGTATTCCAAATCTCTGTGTAAAAGCAGTTAGGGTGTTCATCCCATAGACTTGGAATTATATAAAAAAAAAAAAAAATATTTTCAAAATAATTAAATAACGTCTAGTCGTTTACATTTTCATGTCGTCTGAAAATACAGAGGTTCAATATTCTCTACACAATCGTCCTAAATAATATACTAGAAACTGTTAAATCAAAGAGAAGGGGAATAACTTGGTTTTACACAACAGCTTGAAGGCCTTGATTACACATGTAATATAGCATAATACAGGGTAAATTAGAATATTTTGAACAGCTTGCCGAACATGTTGGATTAGAAATCGGCCAAATTTGTGTGGGTGGAAGTGATAGGTTTGAAAGTGGTAACCTTCGACAACTACAAATATGTGCTATTTTTTATTTTATTACTTCCTGGGAGAATCATACATAAAAAAAATGGATTCGTCTCCGGAAAAGACACCAGGAAACAAATTCTGAATGTGCGACAAATTATAGAAAAATAGAAACAGTTTATTATAATCACATATCTATATAACGTTCACTATAAACAACTTACGTGATACCATAAAATGGGAAGTGTTATGGAAAATATTGGGCGTATATAGGAGATCCAGCTTCATTTGGCTTTACATGCACAAAAATGTAGCAGAGCGATTGAACAATTAGAGTGAGCCAAGTGTTATGCAAAAAATTCAAAACACATACTGGAACAAGGCAAGGTTGTATTTTCTCTCTCCAATTCTATTTAATACCAATACGGAGCATGACATGAGAGAAATGTTTGATGACGTGGACAATAAAACAAGAGGGCTACTATCTATTTCAACTTTCGCTGAATTACTTCCGCGTGTCAAAAAATTAAAAAACTTGATACAAAAATCTCAAAAATTTGCGTATACTAAAGTGCTATCGTAGCTACCACAGAATGCTGCTATTTTCGCATTTTTTTTGACGTATTTCATTCGTTTGGGTTTTTGTTAGCGAAGGAGTTATATTTTTATTGTTTTACAAATTCTTGTGTAAGTATTTTTAAGTTTTGGGGCAAATCTGAATTATAAAATAAAATAGAATCATTAAACATCAATCTTTATATTTAATCTAATCTCTATACATTTAATAAAACACCATATTTACTTTTTGGTAAATACTTCTGAGCTGCGGTATATAGGCAAATAATTACAAAGAGTTTTGTGGCACAAAACAGATCAACCCGGTAGCAACATATAAGAAGCCTGACGTTATATAAAAAAATTTATTTTCACTACGTCCCAACACCCGAATAGGGCGAATAGAAACTAAAAGAAAAATCTTACTGCCTGCAAAAAAGATATATACACTTTTTCCAGAATGAAATATGAGATATTAGAATGCGAACTTTAAGAGACGAGATTTCAAAGTTCAAAACTTCAAATCACGAAATTTTGTAAAACGAACTTAGACAGCGAACTCCAAATAAGAATAAAAGTTTTTAACTCTACATAGAAGTAAAATGAAAATAAAACAAAACATTAAACAAGTTTTAAAATTAATTTATTTTATATCGAATTTAATAACTGACATGATGTTGTTTTCAAAATGATATAAAACCAAATGACTATAATAGTTTTGATGTTAACACACTCTTCAGAAGACTTTTCTAAATAAATAGAGTTAGTAACTTACTTACTTACGTGGCTAATAGACAATGTAGATTTAAAGCCTGAGTTATCAACGTCCTAGATTTTTGTCGGTCACGGACAGCTCTTCTCCAATTAAAGATACAAAATTGTTCATATCTTCCAATACTTGAACTCTCCAACGAAGGTTTGGTCTACCTCGATGTCTTGTATCCTCGAGTTTGGATTGAGCACTTTTATTCATTCGAACCGTTGTATACCCACGTAACAATTTTCTTGCTATAAGGCTCTTGCGCAATCCTACACTATTATAGCACTATTAGTGTTAACCCATTCTCAACGATTGTACTATATATAGTACAGCAAAATAGGCGTCACTGTTTGTTTAAGTTATAGTGACTAAGCTTATGTTATTTTTTTGGAAAAATCTGCGTTAAAATAAAGCTAAAAATATACAAAATAAAGTTATGTGCAGCAATACTAGTTTAACTTCAGATAAATGTCATTTTTTTGACGTAGAAAAAGTGTGATTTTTAAAGTTTGTGTAAAAGTGGAGGTGTTATTTAAAAATAATATAAAAAAATTAATTATAGCATTATTATTTTGCAAAATAAATTAAATTTGATAAATATAGATACACAAAATTAATGTAAGAATAAAAAAATAATGATTATTTTATAAGTTTTTTACGCCAATAAAGTTGGGTGTACTATAAAAAGTACAACCGTTAAAAATATATATAAAAAAAAATTTGTTCTTTGTTTTCAGAATATGTCAAAGCACTTAAATGAAAACAAAAAAAAATTGTATGAAAAAAATCAGTTTAAAGGCCTTGAGGAAACAATTGAAGCTCTTCTGCAAGAAGATACGTATAAAAATAATGATTCTGAAGAAATTTTTGTAAATATTGTTCCACTAGATTTAGATTTTTAACGGGTTATGAAGAAATAGATGAACAAAATATTTTTTGAAAACAACATGCCAAGAGATGTTCTTGATACTGTTGAGTTAGATATTCAAGAAGAAAATAAAAACTATAAAGAAAGTTTATTTAATAGAGCTGGACCAAACTCAATTCCATGTACAAATGAAACTAGAGTGTCTGCTTATGACCAATATTTGGCTATTTTGTAACTATTTATCAATTAAATGAAATTTACATTTGCAGATAATGTAAAAATTCATTATTTATCATCTGACAAAATGTGTAAAGTAAGACCAGTGACGAATATGGTTAGAGATAGTTTTCTACAATTTGGATATTTTCTAAAAATACCACAGCCAAGGTAGCAAAATGTTTTTTTTGATAATTTCTTGACGACACATGCCTTAATGAAAGTTTTAAAGGAAATGAAATTTAATGCCCCAGTTACTGTTCAAGAAAACCGACTTCAAATTTGTTCTTTCAAAAAAAAAAATAAAACTTCTAAAACCAAACCTCGTGGTAAATTTGATTATATGTAATAGTGATAATTATTCAATTTTTCAATGATTCAACCAATGATTTATTAGCGGTACAATGGATGGACAATAGTGATCATATAAGATCAATCAATTATGTCAAGCGCCGCTGCTCTAAACAAGCTCATCAAAAAATTCCAGTAGAGCAGCCACACGTATATACTACTTAGAATGCTTATCTGGGAGGCCTAGATAACGTGGACCAAAATATAAATGGGTGCAGTATTTGGATGTGGAAGAAAATATTATAAAAAAAAAAGCAATTCACCATCTCAAGTAGAAAAGGAATCACCATGCTGCAATAAAATTAAAATCTCAACTCCGCTGTATGGTATGCCATAACAGATGCATGTATAGTTGCAAAAACAACAAAGAAACTGTTATCAAAATTCCCATTACTAATTTAATTATAATATAAAAATTAATGTACATTGCTTTTCATTTTTAAAATTTTAATTTTTTTTTTACTTCTCACAACGTTTGTACAATATAATGTACAGGCTAGATCTCATGATCTAGGAACAACAGCGCCACGAAATTTTATATTTGAGTATCTGGAACTAAAAATGTACCACTGTTAAAAAATTATTAATTTCTAACAACGAGTTCTGGTAGCCGTTTAATTTGAGTGCTCTGCAATTGTTGCGAAACATTATAAATACGTTATAGCACTAAAGTGGATAATCCTATAAGGCACCGGATAAATTGCTGTAATATTGTTATAGGATTAGTATTAGTGCAAATGTTTTTATTTTGAAATGAAATTCATTTGCAATAATTAATGTTGTGCGAGAGTGAGAAAGGTATTATTTTTTTATTTTAAAATAATAATTTTATGGAGTTTATATTAAATTTAATAAAAGAGATATATATTAGTTATATAACCTATAATTATAATTCACAAGCATTTAAGGTCCTGCCCAGTAGACATCTTTTTATTTTATTTCCATTCTCCTACTCCTTAATGAACTTCTAATATATGTAATATATAAGATTGTATATATAAAACAATAATGCGCACACAGTTGAAATTTTTTTAATCATATGGTTTTATTATTCGCCAAATACATTAAGAAACAGGTAAAAACGAAACAGAAAATGAGAAGTAAGGTATTTATGTTTTGTAACGAAAACATACTAATTCCAAAGCTATTAATTAAAACATGAGTGTTTTCTGCTTTGTAATGAGAAGTCTATGTCAGTACGTAAATTACTGTTTTTTTGAAAACTTTAAATTTGACTTCAACTTGAAATATAATTACTCAACAGGGGCCCCTAGTATTTGTATATTTGTGTATGTAAATGATTTATAATATAAAAAATGTCTTACTAATAAATAATATTTTGCGGGTAAGAATAATTGTATTAATATTTATAATTATTGTAACCAAACTGCAAAATTTGGCTGGGAAAGAAATTTGATTGACATTTATAATAATACTTCGAAAAAATACATTTCCCTTCAAAAATAACCAATTTTTAATTAAATAAAAAAAAATATATTATTAAATTTCATCTTTAAAATGTTAAATAATGTACGTTAATTTATTAATGCATTACATCAAATTTGATATTTAAATAATTATTCTTTTAAGTAAAAATGATACTTGTGAGAAAAGAATGCAAAATAAAGCTTTTCAGTTTTTGTTTATTTAAAAAAAAATTGTTTTTTACCATGTCTGTAGCAAATAATGGTCGTCCCAAAATGTTTTTTCTTAATATTTATTCAAAAGCTACGGTAAGTTTATTAGTAACATTATGAGTAGTATAATAACATTATAGAGACTTCAAAATAATACTACTGCTAAGCTATTCTAGCAATTCTATTCTAATAGCAACACTTTAGACTCGTGATACAGGATTACGCACTTTTAGACTTAGAACAACATTAATGCAGCACTTGCTGAACATCCCATTATAACAACTACCGTAATTGATATAAGAACATTCTTATAGCAATATTAATCACATTATTCCCATAAAAACATCATTATAACACTTTGTTTTATTTTTACTTTATTTATGGATATTATAATACATAAGGTGTTTCATCACCTGATTGGCATTGTTGAAACATTATTCATTAAAATTTCAAATTTATAATTGACAATTTAAAAAATTCAGCTTTAATTTTGAAAACTTTAAAAGTACGACAAAACAAAATATACAAAGAATTACAGCAAATTATAATATAATATAAAAAATTAAAAAGAAACGTAAGAAAATTACCCAATTAAGCTTTTGTTAAGATCATGCAATTCAAATAATCGAAAATAAATAGTCAGGTGCCAATAAATATTCGTTCAATTCCTTTTTGAAAGAATTAATGTTTTCCAAATCTTTTATTTTTCTTGGTAATGTATTATAAAATTTTGAACCAGATACAGAAACTCTTTGTGACGATAATAGTGATTAACCACTTACAATTATTCTAATGTCATTTCTGTTTCTAGTATAGAATCTATGGTTATGTCGCTGTATAGAAGTAATATTAGTGTGATCAACATTACATATTTATGATTCTATAAATTTTTACAACTTGCTAATACTGAGAAATACCTTTAATAGGCAAAATTCTATTTTCTGAGTACAATGTGTAAGTGTTATGTACCAACGGAAAGTTCAAAACATTTTTTAGTAACTTATTTTGAGATCTCTTGCAGGTTATATTTTTAATACCCCATATATGCTTGTACCATAGAATAATAAAGAATCGCCAAGGGCAAATTAAATTTTTAATTTTACTTCTCGAGGTATCTTATTTTTAAATTTAAATCAAATTCCATTTAGCGAGCTTAATCTTCTTTCTAAGCTGTTGACATGGGCTTGCCAACTCAAATTTCTGTCTAATATAATTCCTTAAGACTTTATTTCATTAATTTCTTCTATATGATTGTTGCCGATTTTAATTTTTATTTTTTCAACTTTACTAAAATTAATTATTTTAGTTTTCGTGAAGTTCAAAGCAATTTTATTGGGTCGAAGAAACTCTTCAATAATGGTTAAATCATGTTCTATCATATTTTTAATGTCACTTACTATATTTTCCGGATAAAATATGTTACAATCATCCGCAAAAATAAATAATTTACCAAGAAGAGGCAATTTATGTGCATCATTAATATAAATCAAGAATAGCAATGGGTCTAGTGATGACCCTTGCGGAACTCCTATATTAATATTTTTTCTTGTACTACTTTTATTTTTATAACATACATACTGCACTCTGTTTTCCAAGTATGCCACCATAGCTCTCAAAGAATTCAATTTTTTAAGAAGAAACGAGTGATCAATTGAATCAAAGGCTTTCTTCAGATCCAAGAACAATCCTGCGACCATTTTAAAATCATCTAATTTCTCCCATATGGTATCAATAACATCTGTTAAAGCATTATGAGTACCAATACCAATGAGTACCAATATCTTTCTGGTTAAATGATTCTCAATTCTTTTATATAACAGTTTTTCTATTATTTTAGAAAATACAGAGGGTATTGTAATAGGCCTATAAATAGATACTTCAGACTTATCTCCACTTTTCCATATTGATACTACCTTTTGAATTTTTAGAGCTGAAGGAAAAGTACCATTAGTTATTACTTTATTAAACAAGAACGATAACAATTTCACAAAACTAGAAGCAGAATTTTTAACTATTGTCGTTGGAATATTGTCGTGTCCAACCGATTTCTGATCTTTTAGATTTACAATCACATTTAGTATTTCGTCTTCATTTGGGAAAGTAAATCTAAATAGCGTATATTCACTTTAGTGCTAATTGGGAGTCATATAGGAGTCTTATAGCACTAATTTTGTTTGTATGACCATAAGATGTTACGTGGGTAGTCCCTTGACTACAGTTAATAAGACTTTTCCAAAAAATTTCAATATTTTTCTTCAAGAGTTTTTTTCAAAAATTTCGAAATTGAAACGTTTGAATGTTTTACTCTGTTTACTTATTGCCAAGCAAAATTACATTTTAAGTAGTATATTTTTTATGTATCTGTAATACAATTTTTTATGTATACTGCTAAAGAGTATCATATTCCCATTTCATTGGTCTATAAAGGATTTCAATAATTATTGATATTTCTGGATTTTAATTGAAGAAATGATTAATTCACCATCACTACTGGAAAACATAAGTAGATATCATAGTGCTGGACTACCTGGACATTCGACATTTATGATGTTAAAAAACATGTTAGAAATTCGTAATGATTTTATGAAGTAATTAAAATGTACTTAAAATTTTGATTCCAGATTGTATTAAAGATAATGTCCTAGCGGATTTTTGTAATTATTATTTTGCTTCAATAATACGGTATTTAATTATCTTCGAAACATAGGGTTGTATATGCATATACCATAGCACGCTTCCGATTATCTCCTCGTGGATTTCGATTCTCAAAAACGAACTAAATTGTTATATTTGTAGAAAATTCCAATTTTAAAGAGCATGTGTATTAGTTTTTTACTATCAGAAGGAGTCGTTAACGAATAATTATTTCAAAATTTACATAAAAAAATCATTAACTAAGTCGAATAAATCGCTCTATCGATTGGTGATATTTTCAACATCCGGCAAAGACCGGAAATGTGTTTTCTAAGCCGGAAAATCCCCGAAAACGAGATTTTTAAATGTGAAGAGGTGTTTGTCTATGTTTAAAAGTGTAAAATTTTGAAATAACGACTGACTCTGCTCCTAAAAAACTAATATGGATGATCTGTAACACCCGATATATGTACATAAATAAATGAATTAAGCATAAATGAAGATCTAAAGTTGTTTGAGCTCAGCTCCGTTGATATTGATATTGATCCTAGCTGTTAGGTTAACTAAAATTAATTAAAAAATTTCATAATTCCCAACTAATTGAGTATATTTTGTACACAAACATTACACATGACATAACTTTTAGCACTTACTGTTCATATAATAATAATATAATATTAAGTAAAAGTTGTTACTTTGGGGTAAATGTTAAGAAAAAAAAAATATTTAAAATAATAACATACGAGCATTTCTCTGGTTTAAAAAGAAAAAAGTTTAAAAACCATAAAATCGACTCAATGCACATGGCTAATTACTCACATTTCCTACATCAAATGAAAACTAAAATTACTCTTTCATATTAATATAATAATATACATTTCTTATATACGTAACTAATATGCATTACATGCATACATTTAAATGGATGTGTGGTTTTGGTTTTACTAAAAATAAAGAAATAAAATTATAAAAATTCTAAAATTGAAATTTTTTTTGCCAATATTTTAAAAGATTTTTATCGAATAAGAAACGATTCTATTACAATATTTTTTTATAATAAATTATTGATTTATTGAAATTAATTGAGAATATTAAACCAAAGAAGATAAATTAAACTAAATAGAAGAAATATTTTAAATAAAAAAAATTATATTACAAGATCATGACAACGTTCTTTGTATATAAAACTCGAATTCAACTGGCTAAAATATTTTGAAAAATTATAGAAATTCGAAAACTTTAGGGAACACCTAACTTAATTAAAAATGATTTTTTTTAGAAAGACATTATTTTGCAAAATATTCTATTTTTTAATTTACAAAATGTATTGGTACGTAGTTCAGTTCACTTGGTTATCAAGAATGTTTACTCACATCACTTCTCTTCACAATCATCTTAGATAAGATACTAGAAATTGTTTGATCAAAGAGAATTAGTAACTTACTTACTTAGGTGGAAAACAGACCATGTAGGTTTTGGGTCTATCTCATCGCGTGTTACATTTTTTTCACTTTGAGGCGGCTTCTCTCCAATTGAAAATACGAAACTCAAATCAAATCTGTCGATACTTCGTCTGTCCAATCAGAGGAAAAGAATAACTTGGCTTTATACAATAACTTGAAGACCCCGACAACACAGATAATATCTGTCTTCTCTCGCATAAATTCAGTGGCATTCAGAGCAAATAATGACATCTGAAATAACTTGTGGAATGGAACATCTTAACAGAATGGATATCAACCTATAGAACACCATAGCTATGAGAATAAAATAATAACATCAGTATAGAACATTTAAGATAGATAAATATGGAGTGTGTAAGAAACTTATATTACTTAGAAATAAGACCGTGCAGAGCTGAGAGGGGGCCCAGGTCAATAAAGAATATGACGCCTCTTGTTTGTGTGTACAAAGACGAATTTACATAGTTCTTTTATTATTTTTAATTTATTTAAACAAAATAAAATTAATAATTGCAAATAAGCTTTTCGAGCTTTAGTGTTAGCAAAATCTTTTATAATAATTGAAAAGTCAATATTTTGTGCAATGTCAGAGTTTATATGTAAAATTGATAGCCCATTCAACCGTTCTTGGCTCATTTAAAGATCTGTTTAACCCTTTTCAACACACTGAAACTGATGCAATGGAGGCGGGTAGATTTAAAAATTTTCTTAAAGCTGTTGATATATTGGGAAACAATCCAATTCGGTTTTTTTTTTTAAAATGTTTAGCAGTAACTTCGTTATAACAATTCTATATCAAAGTTTACTTCAAAAATATTTTTTAAAAATATCATTTCATCACAATTTCATTTGAAATTTCATTTGGATATTTTTTGTCCTCGATTTTATTTCCTCGTCTGATAAAGTTTGAAAGTGTCCAAAGAAATCAAAAAGTCTGGCAAAATTTGCGTTCAAAGCGACATGTTAAGCCTGAAATAACTGAGTCAATAATATGTATATAAAAACATTAACTCTATGTAATGTTCTGCAGCATCAAATTGTGACTTAATATGACGAGTTAATGGAAAATGAGTTGACATTTCGGAGAGTACAGCAATCTCCTCTTTTGAAAACTTAAGAGTAATCTGTCCCACTTTTCACGTTTTATCTTCATCCTTGCAATAAGATTGTAAATATTTTTTATTTCGACGTCAAGTGTTGCATTGCGTGATTAAATTAGTTTGTTGCAATAACGTTAATATTTCAAGCCATTTTGTTGTCAAAAGAATACATTCGAATGTATCCAAATATTGAAAAATTGACTGAAGTTCGGTGCTTGCGTGCGCGTTAATTTTTACTATAATTTTTGTATCGTTTCATTATCTTCTGATTGATTTTATAAATCATTGATAATACTTTAGCTTTAAAATTAGCGTTCCACCAGCACTAACTAGTTTAATAAAGTATTCTAAGGTTTGGAAACTAGGTACAATTATCACTGATTTTGACGATTTGAGTAAAAAAATTGTAAGTAATAAAACTACTGAAAATAAAAACAATAAAAATACAAATATACATAAAGTTGATAATAATAAGTTAAAATTGAATACAAACTTTTCAAATAGTAACAATAAAATAAATAAAAATGTACACACAAATAGAAACAATAAAATAAATAAAAATGTACACACAGTTAATAAAAGTCAAGTTAAAAAAAAATTTAAAAATAATCATGTTCACTATAAGAAACAAATTAACAACACAAACACGCGTACTACATCATTTTCCAATCCTCAACATAGAAACACTGACATGAATACTTCTATTTTATCTAATGATAACTTTATTTTACGAAGCTATCCACACTTTAAGAAACATTGTTTACTACCTT